>CAJPEV010002537.1:0-40597 GCA_905338385.1 Darwinula stevensoni
AGCCTTCACGCAAGTGATCGAGCTGCGTGCATTGTTGTGTGTTGGTACGCTATAGTAAGGCTCACTTCGGCAGAGACCCGTTTGAGGCTAGTAATTCTTCGTCTCCTCCGCCTCACACTCTCATTCGGAGGGTATTGCGGAGGATATTGAGCTTTGATTCCCTTATAGATTTTTTCAAGGCCAAATGCCTACTTGCTAAATATCCACATTGCTTTCCCTATACGCATCTGCTTCCGCTTTTGTTTTCTTGACACCTATAGGTGAATATGTCAACGTCGCTTAAAAAGCTAAGTAGTTAAAACGAAATTTTATTCAATTGTCTGTTTATTTGGCATTCAAATATATATAGTCTCATTAAATGCCATATAGAGGCCATTTTCGCACTCGTTTAATGTCGTTTAATTCTGGGTCTCGTGAAAGTGGTCTCAGCAGCTAAAAGTATTGTTGGACGTTTATATATACCCGTTTCGGAACACGAGTAAATTTATAATAGCAACTGGAATTGTAATTTTGCACTCGCACCTGGACGCTGACGGAATTGTCTGCCCCATTCACTCACGAAATTACAATTCCTTTAAGGATTTTTTCCTTTGCTCATCAAAATCTGCATATTTAGCTTTAAGAGGGTTAGACCTACCCTAAAATTAAGGAACGCTCGACCTTGACACGTGATATCGAAATGGGCGAAATCGCCTCTTGATGTCACTAACTATCTTGAATCTTGAATCTTGAATTGGTTCAAATAGACATGTTCTTTACTTAGATACCAATCCTAGGTGAAAGGGTTAGATCTGAACAGACATGTATTACAATTTCGCAATAAATCCTGTCCCTACATTAATGGCAGAGAACCCTATCACTCGTAGTCTTTTTACATATTGGATGCGTAGCACTGTGGTGTCACAAGCAGCTCTCCGGTTCCTTTGGTTTGCTTCTACTGTAGTGTTCAAAATGATGTATTTTATAAAGGGAGAAAGGGTGAAGACCGAGCTTCCCTGGGGATGGCATCTTCCGTGTGTCCTAAGTGCACCCTTCCTCTCTTGTAGGATAAAAGGGTCAACCCTTCTGCCCCCTCCTTTCCATCCAAGGTTTTACTTTCTCCTTCTGTGTTTCTTCGTGATTCTTAATTACTTCATCCCATAACCATTGTGAATTAATTTTGATAGTCTCTTGCGATGAAATTGATTCGACTTTAATGTTTGGGCGCCACGTTACACTTCTCGGCACGACTTTTCTATGCAGGCTTCACGGTAGGAACCTATACTGAAAATAGTTTTAGCCGATGTTTCCTCAGAGTCTGTTGTCTTGATGTTCGATGATTATGATGAACTCACATTTAACATTTCTCATAAAGGAAACTCAAGCAAATTGAACATTGAAGACAAAGATTCTCCACCATACAGTAAGCATGGTTGAACCGGTAGTGATTTCACTTTAAGGCCAAAAAATCAGCATTAATCTTTAGTTGAAAGAACGTCCTCCATCATTTACAATCTCCGGAATGCATGAACAAAAAAGCTTTTTTTTCAAATATTTGATGCAAAACATGACCATTTCTACTGATCGTACGTTCGTTCAAGTCAAACTACCGTACTCTTGTAGTAATTCATTCTCCAGTATCACCTCTAGGGTCCGTAATTCATGGACAGGTGGTGACGGTTGCCTTCTTTCAGCCAGTTTGAGAAATCTAGACCTCGGTCGAGAGAAGATCCAATCATTAGTTTAGCGTCCAACCTCCGACAATCTAGCGCATGAGTGACAAACAGCCCAACCTATTCCGCCCATAAGCCCAAGGATAGCCAAAATTGTTATCGTGTGAGGGAATGGTTCTTGGTTCGACCCAGGTAATATATGATACATTCTGTCGATCGACTTGCTTAAGGTGGTACGGGAAGGAAAATCGATGAGTCTGGGATTCAAAATTTCATCCGTAATTCTTATGTAGGGGGTCTCACAAAACCCAGAAAGCACTTTCTTACCTCCCTGTCACTTTTACTTAAGCCATAAGTCTTGTTCAAAGTTTCCGGTAGATGGCAATCGAAGAGCAATGTTTGAAGGCAGCATAGCATCCGAACCACTGGACGGATATCCTTGAAACTTTCATCATGACAAAGCCCGGAAAGTTCTCTACAACATGGAGTGAAGCTGAACGACGAGACTCTCACATCAAAGGTCAGGCGAATTTTTTTCTTCGAGGTATGGATTTTCGTCAATTAGTTTTTCCGCCGTCGTTTCGAGAAGAGATTCATTTCAGAGAAATGCATACATCAGATTTTGGGGAACACCCATCTCCATCCCCACGCCAAGTTTCGCGAGAATCGTTCAAGCTGTTTTTCTGGAAAGTACTCGAATATCCCCGAAAATGGGCACTTTTTCAGTGCGTTAATCACTTCCTGGCATTTTACTCTCGTTCAGGGGCGAGAATGCAAAAAGTAATCAGACCATTATATAGAGGAGATTCTCCCGAGTGAATAGGGATAATAATTACCATTGTCAGTACTTGGTACGTCGAGAAAACAAAGCGTTCTTCACTTCCTGGCATTTTACTCTCGTTCAGGGGCGAAAATGCAAAAAGTAATCAGACCATTTTATAGAGGAGATTCTCCCGAGTGAATAGGGATAAGAATTACCATTGTCAGTACTTGGTATGTCGAGAAAACAATGTTTCAAACATTGCATCGCGTTTGGATCAGAAGCTGTTCCTAAATTGGCAGTCACTCCCCTCACGTCGATCATTGCGCAAGCGCGTAGCCTTCACGCAAGTGATCGAGCTGAGTGCATTGTTGTGTGTTGGTACGCTATAGTAAGGCTCACTTCGGCAGAGACCCGTTTGAGGCTAGTAATTCTTTGTCTCCGCCGCCCCACACTCTCATTCGGAGGGTATTACGGAGGATATTGCGCTTTGATTCCCTTATAGATTTTTTCTAGGCCATATGCGTACTTGCTAAATATCCACATTGCTTTCGCGATCGCCTTCCCTATACGCATCTGCTTCCGCTTTCCTTTTCTTGACACCTATAGGTGAATATGTCAACGTCGCTTAAAAAGCTAATTAGTTAAAACGAAATTTTATTTAATTGTCTATATATATTTTAATGCCAAATAAACAGTCTCCTTAAATGCCATATAGAGGCCATTTTCGCGCTCGTTTAATGTCTTCATTCTGGGTCTCATGAAAGCGGCCTCAGCAGCTAAAAGTATTGTTGGACGTTTATATATACCCGTTTCGGAACACGAGTGAATTTAATAGCAACTGGAATTGTAATTTTGCACTCGCACCTGGACGCTGACGGATCGTCTGCCCCATTCACTCACGAAATTACAATTCCTTTAAGGATTTTTCCCTTTGCTCATCAAAATCTGCTAAGCAGATCTAAGTCTCATCCTAACGTCTGGCAATTTGCGGATAAGAATTTTGCGTCCCATCTGGAGATACAATGAGTTCCTCCCCATAAACGCAGTTTCTTTCAGTTCCGGCTTGTTTGAGTCTCCCGCTACTTCGCTCCCTCTCAAATAAACCGGTTTCTCTCAGCTTGTGAATCAATATCTTCACGATAGTCCTATATTTCTGTCATCCTTTGCCAGAAAATTCTAGCAGAATTCTGTCCCACCCCTTCCTTTCGCAAAGAGCAACATTTTTATGGGCAGACAGAGGAGTTCCGGCCTGAGATTAGTGCCCTCCACGCGTACTAACCATCCTTCCGTCGATATGTTTCCTCGCACAAACATAAAATTCGAGTTGCCCTTGCATTCTCGCTCCTGTGCTAAATCGGCTGGAGAAAAACGAAGAAGAATTTCAGGGCGTTTCGAAGATACGCTGATTACGCTGAAGTCGTCGCAAAAAAAGATGCTATGCTATCTGCTATCTCAATACTTCGCTCCCTCTCAAATAAACCGGTTTCTCTCAGCTTGTGAATCAATATCTTCACGATAGTCCTACATTTCTGTCATCCTTTGCCAGAAAATTCTAGCAGAATTCTGTCCCACCCCTTCCTTTCACATATTGCTGAAGGGGCTATGATTCGTTCCCGTCATCAATTTCTTGCCCTCGTTGACGCTCCAACCAATTATTTCTTCTCTCTTTAAAATAACAAAGCAGCTCGTGAGACTCTTACTCAGGTACGGAATGAGATTACGGGAGAAAATTTGACTGATCCTTCCTCCATATTAAAATACGTTTCCTCCTATTATAGGACGCTTTACACTCCCATGCCTGTGGATCTGAACCCTGAACTTTTTGATGGCCTGCCCACGCTATCAGAAGAGGAGCGCCTTGGCGTAGACACTCCCTTTAACATCACAGAATTTTATACAGCTGTTAAAGCCCTCTCCAAACGAAAGAGTCCTGGCCTTGATGGCCTCACAGCTGAATTTTATCAGGTTTTTTGGCCTCTGCTAAGACAGCCCCTTTATGAGGTTTTCCTTTTCTCTCTCCAGTCATGTGAGCTCCCCTTATCAATGAGGAGAGGTGTGGTCACGCTCATTCCGAAAGATGGAGATCGCACTAGTATAAAGAACTGGCGACCTGTGACCCTCCTCAATACTGACTATAAACTGATGGCCAAAGTCTTCACTGCCAGACTAAAAAGAGTGATTATGTCTGTTGTCCAACTAGACCAGACTTATTGCGTCCCCGGCCGCTCTATCCATGAGAACCTTCACCTGCTGAGAGACATCATATGGTATGCAAATGATAAAAATATTCCCTTGGCAATAGTATCTCTGGATCAGGAGAAAGCGTTTGATCGCGTCCATCATGAGTATCTCCTTACAACTCTTCAGAAGCTCTCTTTCCCACCTAATTTTCTGGCAGCGATTAGCTTCTTATACAAAGGGAATGAATGTATTGTCCGGGTTGGGAAGTTTTTATCTGCTCCTTTCCCCTTTGGAAGAGGCATTCGACAAGGTGACCCCCTCTCAGGATTGCTCTTCTCCATTGCAATTGAACCTTTTCTTCACATTCTTCGAAAACGCCTTTTACCTTATGCCTTTCATTCCCCAATTGCTGTTTCTGCATATGCAGATGACGTATCAGTATTTGTTTCATCGAATCAAGGTTTTGAAGTCCTCAGTACCTGTTTCGCCATGTATGCAAGAGCGTCCAATGCCTCCCTAAACGTTACAAAAACCAAAGGACTTTGGTGCGGTCCTTGGCGGTCCAGAGTTGATTGCCCTTCTTCCTTCCAATGGCACGCAAATGGTCTGAAGATATTAGGAGTGTACCTAGGTGACAGCACTTTCGAACAAAGGAACTGGGATGAGACGGGTTATAAAAAATCCAAGTTGCTATCAATAGGTGGAAGCATCGCTTTATCCTAGTTTGTCTGGAACCCCCACCAGGTTTTCTACACAAGCTCGAGATTGAGTTCAGAGGTATCGTTTGGCACCGAAAACACTGGCTACACCCAGTATATTTGCATAGATCACTTCTCAATGGTGGACAAGGCCTTGTCTCCCTTGAAGCAAGGCCTTAGTCTTTCCGTCTATCCCACCTGCAAAGTATCTTGTCTCAGACGACCCACCATCCGTCCCACGCTACCCTCCTCTTTTTCATTTGTACAGCATGCGGTCTTCCTTCTTCAAGCTTAGGAGTTTTTCTACTTTCCACAGGACCTGAAAATGTCAGAGATATACCGTTGTATCATGTCGCTGTCCTTTCTGTCTGGTTCTCACTTAGTAGGAAATGTTCGTTGGAAGATGTTTCGGTGGACCATTATCGTTTCATCCCACTTCGAACGAACTTGTTCTTTACTGAACTCGGTATTAATCTATCACCTGTTTGGGCATCAACACCTTTCCAGTTCCTTCATGACTTGCTATCAAATGATGCATGGATCGACCTGAATCTTTTGTCAACGGCCGATAATATAACACCTTGTGCACATAGACAACTTTGCTTGGATATGACCAAAATCAAAGCAAAAGTTCCTCCAGGTGCTATCCCCTCCTCTACTAGTCACTTCTCATCCATTTTTTTCGTAACCCTTCCACAAAAACCAAAGACTGTTCATTTTAACATTTTCACCGGAGCTTCAATTTACGATCTCACTCTACACGTGGTGTTTGCACAACATAGTGTGGCCTTCCCAGTGCACCATATGTGGAAATTCATCCCCGAAACAATAGATTGTTTTCCAATTTGGAAATCGCTTTACCGCTATCCTTCCTTGAAGTTTGATGGGGATGTCGCCTGGCGATTAATACATAATTGATTAACCTCTCCAACACTTCTTTCCAAAATGAATGCTAGCGTCTCGCCTTCATGTCCGTATTGTAACTCGGAAGGAACAATAATACATATGTTCCTGGTCTGCAAAGACCTGTCGGATCTGGGCCTGTACTTACAAAACATTCTGTGGAAAATTGTTCCTACTCTTCGATTGGACATCAAGCTCTTCCTATTTCATTTGTTTCCTAACAGACACTCTTTCACTAAGGAAACAATACAATTGATTTGACTTTTTATTGATATTATGCAAGAGTACAATCTACAGATCATATATGAAGGTAATGTCAGAAAAAGCAACACCTATAAATTATCTCAGAAATTTTCAGGAACTGCTTTCCAGGAAAATAAAGGATGACTACAGAATCCTCTGCACCCAGAAAGGAGACATAATTAGTTTTGAAAAATTATGGAACCCACTAGCAACGGTGAATGGAGCAAGTGGTCTTCAACTACACTTGCATCATGGATGAGAACTTCGTACCACCGTAAACAGATACAAGAGTCACTCCACTTCACTTGCGTGCAAGAAGAAAAAAACGGACACAATCAATGGTGCTTGGGGACCACCAGTGGAAAACAGAAAACGGAAAGAGCAAGACCTGAGGAAAATGAGGATCATGGCTGGAGAGGCATTTCAATATGCGAAAGCTGGTTGAAAGGGTAGCACCCCATCACCATGCCGAGAGGAGGTTCCGATCCTCCTGGAAGAGGGGTCCCGATTCCAGGCTCCAAACACAGATCTCATCTCATCATCAAACCAGTGGACAAGTGAAGAGGACCAAACTCTGAAAAGTCAGAAAAGGACGATCACTGTGAAAATAACTGTGATACGATGTGAACCAATTTTCATGTTTTTAATTCATAGTGCTGTTTCATATCACTGATTGTGAATAGGTGAAATTAAAGATTTTATGAAAACCTCCTTCAGGAGGATGGTACTTTTAGAAGTCGACCGACCCCAGCATTCATAGCGATGGTTTCGCGAAAGGCGTCTGATTTTTCGCATTTCCGTGATCATCCTCCTTCGAATCGACATTCGCGGCTGTTGCCCTTGGTTTTATTAGGATGGCACTCGTAGAAAGTCGACTGACATCAGCTGATACCTACATCCATAGTGATGCTTTCGCGAATGTCGTCGGATTTTCGCAATTCCCTCTTTATCCTTCCATGAATCGACATCGGAGGCAGCTGGACTTGGTTTCAGGAGGATGGTACTTTTAGAAGTCGACCGACGCCAGCTTATACCTGCATCCATAGTGATGCTTTCGCAAAGGCGTCGTATTTTCGTATTTCCCTGTTCAACCTGCAAGGAATCGACATTCGCGGCAGTTGCACTTGGTTTCAGGGGTTTGCCACTCTTAGAAATTCAACCAACCCCAGCTGATACTTGCACCCATAGTGGTGGTTTCGGGAACATTGTTGTATTTTCGCATTTCCGTGTTCATCCTGCAACGAATCGACATTCGCGGCAGATGCACTTGGTTTTATTAGGATGGCACTCTTAGAAAGTCGACTATCCCCAGCAGATAGCTGCATCCATTGTGGTGGTTTCGGGAACATTGTCGTATTTTCGCATTTCCGTGGTGATCCTCCTTCGAATCGACATTCGCGGCAGATGCACTTGGTTTCATGTGGATAGCAATCTTGGAGAGTCGAATGACCCCAGCTGATACCTGCATCCATAGTGATGGTTTCGCAAAGGCGTCGTATTTTTGCAATTTCGTGTTCATCCTCCTAGGAATCGACATTCGCGACAGATGCACTTGGTTTCATGTGGATAGCAATCTTGGAAAGTCGACTGACCCCAGCTGATACCGGCATCCACAGTGATGGTTTCGCGAATGTCGTCGGATTTTCGTATTTCCCTGTTCAACATGCAAGGAATCGACATTCGCGGCAGTTGCACTTGGTTTCAGGGGTTTGGCACTCTTAGAAATTCAACCAACCCCAGCTGATACCTGCATCCATAGTGATGGTTTCGGGAATGTCGTCGGATTTTCTCTATTCCGCGGTTATCCTCCTACGAATTGACATTCGCGGTAGTTGCACTTGGTTTCACGAGGTTGCCACTCTTTGAAATTCAACCGACCCCAGCTGATACCTGCATCCACAGTGATGCTTTCGCGAATGTCGTCGGATTTTCGCAATTCCCTCTTTATCCTTCCATGAATCGACATCGGAGGCAGCTGGACTTTGTTTCAGGAGGATGGTACCTTTAGAATTCGACCGACACCAGCTTATACCTGCATCCATAATGATGCTTTCGCAAAGGCGTCGTATTTTCGTATTTCCCTGTTCAACCTGCAAGTAATCGACATACGCGGCAGTTGCACTTGGTTTCAGGGGTTTGGCACTCTTAGAAATTCAACCAACCCCAGCTGATACTTGCACCCATAGTGGTGGTTTCTGGAACATTGTTGTATTTTCGCATTTCCGTGATGATCCTCCTTCGAATCGACATTCGCGGCAGATGCACTTGGTTTCATGTGGATAGCAATCTTGGAAAGTCGAATGACCCCAGCTGATACCTGCATCCATAGTGATGCTTTCGCGAATGTCGTCGGATTTTCGCAATTCCCTCTTGATCCTTCTATGAATCGACATCGGAGGCAGCAGAACTTGGTTTCAGGAGGATGGCACTTTTAGAAGTCGACCGACCCCAGCTGATACCTACATCCGTAGTCATGGTATCGCGAAAGGCGTCGAATTTTCTCTATTCCGCGTTCATCCTCCTTCGAATCGACATTCGCGGCAGTTGCACTTGGTTTCACGAGGTTGCCACTCTTTGAAATTCAACCGACACCCAGCTGATACCTGCATCCATAGTGATGCTTTCGCGAATGTCGTCGGATTTTCTCTATTCCGCGGTTATACTCCTACGAATCGACATTCGCGGCAGATGCACTTGGTTTTATTAGGATGGCACTCTTAGAAAGTCGACTGACCCCAGCTGAAACCTGCATCCACAGTGATGCTTTCGCAAAGGCGTCGTATTTTCGTATTTCCCTCTTCAACCTGCAAGGAATCGAAATACGCTGCAGTTGCACTTGGTTTCAGGGGTTTGGCACTCTTAGAAATTCAACCAACCCCAGCTGATACTTGCACCCATAGTGGAGGTTTCCGGAACATTGTTGTATTTTCGCATTTCCGTGTTCATCCTGCAACGAATCGACATTCGCGGCAGATGCACTTGGTTTTATTAGGATGGCACTATTAGAAAGTCGACTGAAACCAGCTGATACCTGCATCCATAGTGATGGTTTCGGGAATATCGTCGGATTTTCTCTATTCCGCGGTTATCCTCCTACGAATTGACATTCGCGGCAGATGCACTTGGTTTTTATTAGGATGGTACTCTTAGAAATTCAACCGACCCCAGCTGATACTTGCATCCATTGTGGTGGTTTCGGGAACATTGTCGTATTTTCGCATTTCCTTGATGATCCTCCTTCGAATCGACATTCGCGACAGATGCACTTGGTTTCATGTGCATAGCAATCTTGCAAAGTCGACTGAAACCAGCTGATACCTACATCCATAGTCATGGTTTCACAAAGGCGTCGAATTTTCGCAATTTCGTGTTCATCTTACTACTAATCGACATTCGCGGCAGTTGTACTTTGTTTCACGAGGTTGCCACTCTGAAATTCAACCGACCCCAGCTGATACCTGCATCCGTAGTCATGGTATCGCGAAAGGCGTTGTATTTTTGCAATTTCGTGTTCATCCAACTACGAATCGACATTCGCGGCATATGCACTTGGTTTCATGTGGATAGCAATCTTGGAAAGTCGAATGACCCCAGCTGATATCTGCATCCACAGTGATGGTTTCGCGAATGTCGTCGGATTTTCGCAATTCCCTCTTTATCCTTCTACGAATCGATATCGGAGGCAGCACAACTTGGTTTCTGGAGGATGGTACTTTTAGAAGTCGACCAACCCCAGGTTATACCTGCATCCATAGTGATGCTTTCGCAAAGGCGTCGTATTTTCGTATTTTCCTGTTCAACATGCAAGGAATCGACATTCGCGGCAGTTGCACTTGGTTTCAAGGGTTTGGCACTCTTAGAAATTCAACCATCCCAGATGCTACTACCACCCATAGTGGTGGTTTCGGGAACATTGTTGTATTTTCGCATTTCCGTGATGATCCTCCTTCGAATCGACATTCGCGGCAGATGCACGTGGTTTCATGTGGATAGCAATCTTGGAAAGACGAATGACCCCAGCTGATACCTGCATCCATATTGATGCTTTCGCGAATGTCGTCGGATTTTCGCAATTCTCTCTTTATCCTTCTATGAATCGAGATCGGAGGCAGCAGAAATTGGTTTCAGGAGGATGGCACTTTTAGAAGTCGACCGACCCCAGCTGATACATGCATCCGTAGTCATGGTATCGCGAAAGGCGTCGAATTTTCTCTATTCCGCGGTTATCCTCCTACGAATTGACATTCGCGACAGATGCACTTGGTGTTATTAGGATGGCACTCTTAGAAAGTCGACTGACCCCAGCTGAAACCTGCATCCATAGTGATGCTTTCGCGAATGTCGTCGGATTTTCGCCAATCCCACTTTATCCTTCTATGAATCGACATCGGAGGCAGCTGGACTTGGTTTCACGAGGTTGCCACTCTTTGAAATTCAACCGACCCCCAGCTGATACCTGCATCCATAGTGATGCTTTCGCAAAGGCGTCGTATTTTCGCAATTTCGTGTTTATCCAACTACGAATGGACATTCGCGGCTGTTGCACTTGGTTTCATTAGGCTGGTACTTTTAGAAGTCGACCTACCGCAGCTGATACCTGCATCCATTGTGATGGTTTCGGGGACATTGTGGTATTTTCCCTATTCCTCGCTTATCCTCCTACGAATGGACATTCGCGGCTGTTGCACTTGGTTTTATTAGGATGGCACTCTTAGAAAGTCGACTATCCCCAGCAGATACCTGCATCCATTGTGGTGGTTTCGGGAACATTGTCGTATTTTCGCATTTCCGTGATGATCCTCCTTCGAATCGACATTCGCGGCAGATGCACTTGGTTTCATGTGGATAGCAATCTTGGAAAGTCGAATGACCCCAGCTGATACCTGCATCCATAGTGATACTTTCGCGAATGTCGTCCTATTTTCGCAATTCCCTCTTTATCCTTCTATGAATCGACATCGGAGGCAGCAGAACTTGGTTTCAGGAGGATGGCACTTTTAGAAGTCGACCGACCCCAGCTGATACCTGCATCCGTAGTCATGGTTTCGGGAATGTCGTCGAATTTTCTCTATTCCGCGTTTATCCTCCTACGAATCGACATTCGCGGCAGATGCACTTGGTTTTATTAGGATGGCACTCTTAGAAATTCAACCGACCCCAGCTGAATACCTGCATCCATAGTGATGGTATCGCGAAAGGCGTCGAATTTTTGCAATTTCGTGTTCATCCTCCTAGGAATCGACATTCGCGACAGATGCACTTGGTTTCATGTGGATAGCAATCTTGGAAAGTCGACTGACCCCAGCTGATACCTGCATCCATAGTCATGGTATCGCGAAAGGCGTCGTATTTTTGCAATTTCGTGTTCATCCAACTACCAATCGACATTCGCGGCAGATGCACTTGGTTTCATTAGGCTGGTACTTTTAGAAGTCGACTGACCCCAGCTGATACCTGCATCCATAGTGATGGTTTCGTAAAGGCGGTCGTGTTTTCGCAATTTCGTGTTCATCCTACTGCGAATCGACATTAGGCTGATGCATGTATGATGGTTTTGTGAACGTCCTTGGATTCTTTCGATTCCATCTTCGTCCTCCTACGTGCATACGAGTGGTATGCAAAGTTTCGTAATGGTTGAGAATCGTTGGAAGACGATGAACGCAGCGGGCGCCCTTTGACCAGTCGATCGGACGAAGCAGTGGAAAAAGTGCGTTATTTGATTAAAAGCGACCGTTGCATGTCCGTGAGACTCATTGAGGATATCATAGGTATTAGTAAATCACAAGTGATCACTTCAAGACCTTCCTAAGACAAGCAACAAAATCGAAGGATGGCAGAGAGGTTTTGCGAGCCTAATCGCCTCATCTTATCCAGTTGTTCGGAAATAGATTGATGCAATCAAGAATGAGCAGAGCCTGACGGAGCTTAAGTTGAACCAATTCAGTGCAGGGATGATAAGCCAATGACGGAAGAAGTGCATAACTGTGTCCGATCGAATCAAGAAAATCGTGTCCGAGGACCATCAGCGCGACTTGGATTTATACCTTGAAGGAATCGCACATAATATAGAATATTAGGTCATGTCATATATGTACAGTTTTTGTCATGTCATTTTTTGTTATGTCAATTTTTCGAATTCGATAATGATAATAAATGAGGCTGGCAATCGATTAAACACTTTAATCGATTAATTGTGAGCCATTTATTGATTAATCGGTCGATTAATGGAACTTTGATCGATCCCTTAGTTTCTCCTTGAATCATGACCTTGACACTGGTAATGAATCTTTTTGTGTAGTGTCCAACACCAAGGCGAGCCTTATGAAGTGACTCAAGGCGTTGCAGCGGCTTACATAGCAGTTACTATCCAAACGTACACTATTTTATGCTATAACGGATACATTTCATTCGGAAAGAAAATGGTTACAACTTAACCAGGTAATAAATGAAACGTAAGGAAAGCAGCGCACTGAGGCCTTACGTCAAACAAGGAATAGGAAAGAGACAAGCTGTGCCTATGATCCTCTTCAGTACCCACTTCTGTTTCCCATTGGGGAAGATGGATATCACTTTGCAGTCATTCAAGGTGACATCTCTGCAGTTCTATGCCTTCAGAATGATGTACAGGGAGCAAGACTTTAACCACTTGCTCCGCTGTGGCCCTTTGTTCCATCAGTTTGTCGTCGACATGTATGCAAAAATCAAAAGTGAGCAGCTTAGATACTTTAGTCTTAACCAGACAAAACTAAGGGTGGAAAATTATGAACATCTCCGAGATGCCATGGCCAATCATGGTGATCCAGCCAATGTTGGTAGGCTGACCATCCTTCCCTCCTTCTTTACTGGAGGACCGCGCTACATTCAGGAAAGGACTCAGGATGCCATGACTTATGTCAGAAACTATGGCACTCCAGATCTGTTCATCACTTTCACCTGCAATCGAAATTGGCCGGAAATTACTGCAGAGCTGCTACCAGGCCAAAAAGCAGAATATAGAACAGATCTGGAGGGGCGAGTGTTTCATCAAAAGTTGATCATCCTGATGAGCCTTCTCAAGAACCAGAAAGCTCAAGTCTTTGGTGAGGTGAGGTGTTAAATGTACTCAATTGAGTGGAAAAAAGGGGTCTTCCCCATGCCCACATCCTCCTTTGGCTCAAAGACAAGATTCGGTCCAACCAGATTGACTCTTGCATTAGTGCTGAACTTCCTGACAACCAGGCAGATCCAGTTCTCAATCACAATGTGTCGCATGTGCCTGGACATAATCTTTGAGATTGTGTCCAGGCACATGCTTCATGGCTCTTGCGGACCACTGAACTGGGACTCTCCATGCATGAAGAACCGCAAATGCTCCAAGAGATATTCCAGGGAGTTTGTGCATGAGACACAGACTGGAGATGACGGATATCCATTCTACAGGAGGCGAGATCCTCAGCATGGGGGTTTTACAGTAAAAAGAGGGAACAACGAGTATGACAACAGGTGGGTTGTTCCATACAGCCCCCTCCTGTCTCGCATTTTCAATGACCACATCAATGTCGAGTTCTGGCAATCAAGTACATCTGCAAATATGTCAACAAAGGTAGTGACCAAACAGTGTTTGCTTTGCAGAGGAGCGGAGTTCCAGTCAATGCCAACGATCAGATCACATGCTATCAGATGGGTCGCTACATCAGTAGCAATGAGGCCGTTTGGAGAAGCTTGGAGTTCCCAATTCATGAGCGCTACCCCACAGTGACTCATCTGTCAGTGTTCACTTGGAGAATGGGCAAAGGGTCTTCTTCCACGAGGGAAATGCAGAGGAAAGAGCTCAGATTTCTCCAGCCACCACGCTCACTTCCTTCTTTCAACTCTGCCAGTCTGACGAGTTTCCCAGAGGACTTTTATATTGCGAAGTCCCAAGGTATTATACCTGGCAACCAAACAAGAGTTGGCAGAGAAGAAAGGGGGGGGCAGCTGTGGAGGGACACCCTGGCGTCTTTTCAGATGCAGCACTCGGTCGAGTATACACCATTCATCCGAACAACTCAGTGTTTTTACTTGCGCCTTCTGCTGCACAATGTTGTTGGGCCAACATCCTTCAAACACCTTCGCACTGTCAATAACCAGCACTGTGCCACTTTCCATGAAGCCTGCCAGAGGTTAGGTCTTCTGGGATATGATAGGCATAGGGACTTGACTTTGCAGGAAGCAGCAGCAACACACGCAGCTTTTAAGCTCAAAAACCTCTTTGCGGTGATCCTCACAGCCTGCTCATCTGTCAACCCAAGGCAGCTGTGGGAGACTCATGAGCGGAGCATGACAGAAGACATTCTTCATCGGTGCAGACAGATAGACCCAGGTCTGAATTTTACTGATGTCATGTACAATGAGGTTCTGATTCTCATTGAGAACAAAGTCATGAGCATGGTAGGCAAGACCATGCAACAGATGCAGCTTGGGATGCCAGTGCCAGTTCGAGATGAGGCCAACCGGTTAAACAGGATATGCTTCGTGAGACGTCTTATAACACTAACCAGTTGGCACGAACAGTTGCACCAATGGTCCCCAGCCTGTCACCTGACCAAGCTGCTGCATATGACAGGATAGTCAAGACAGTTCAGGAAGAAGCAGGTTGCATGATCTTTCTCGATGCACCTGGAGGAACAGGTAAAACATTTCTGATCAACCTGCTTCTCGCCAAGGTCCGGTCAGAGAAAAATATTGCACTTGCTGTGGCTCTGGCATTGCCGCAACACTTTTGA
Source organism: Darwinula stevensoni (assembly GCA_905338385.1). Classification (NCBI taxonomy): domain Eukaryota; kingdom Metazoa; phylum Arthropoda; class Ostracoda; order Podocopida; family Darwinulidae; genus Darwinula; species Darwinula stevensoni. The sequence continues at coordinate 15,185 of CAJPEV010002537.1, forward strand.
CTGGCGGCAGGACAGCCCACTCAGCTTTCAAGCTGCCATTGGATCTTCATCGAGCAGAGAACCCAGTTTGTGACATCAGCAAAGGCACTGGTGTTGCTGAGGTCTTGCAGAGCTGCAAATTGATTGTGTGGGATGAGTGTACAATGTCCCACAAAGCTGCATTCGAGGCACTAGACCGCACTCTGGAAGGCCTGAGGGGCAAGACTCAGTGCATGGGTGGGGTGACGTTGGTTCTCTCGGGAGACTTCCGACAGATATTGCCAGTCATTCTGGGAACTGCAGCAGATGAGATGAAGGCATGTCTGAAGAAGTCTTCCCTGTGGACCAACGTCAGAAGGCTGAGCCTCACCACCAATCAGGGAGTGCGACTTTTTGGCGACACTGATGCAGGGGCCTTCTCATCTGCTCTGTTGAAACTTGGCAATGCCGACCATCCTGTCGAGCCAGATGGGCACCTCATCATCCCTGCCCAAATTGCTACAGTAGTCAAGACGATGACTGAGCTCCTGCAGAATGTCTTCCCCAACCTGCCTCAGCACTTTCAGAGCCCAGACCATGACACTTGGCTAAAGTGGCTCAGTGAGACTTCCGACAGACATTGCCAGTCATTCCAAGGGGAACTGCAGCAGATGAGATAAAGGCATGTCTGAAGAAGTCTTCCCTGTGGACCAACGTCAGAAAGCTGAGCCTCACCACCAATCAGCGAGTGCGGCTTTTTGGCGACACTGATGCAGGGGCCTTCTCATCTGCTCTGTTGAGACTTGGCAATGCAGACCATCCTGTCGAGCCAGATGGGCAGCTCATCATCCCTGCCCAAATTGCTATAGTAGTCAAGACGATGACTGAGCTCCTGCAGAATGTCTTCCCCAACCTGCCTCAGCACTTTCAGAGCCCAGACCATGACACTTGGCTAAAGTGGCTCAGTGAAAGAGCCATTCTGGCACCTAAGAATGACACAGTTGATGACATGAACAACCGCATCCTGAGACAACTGCCTGGTCAGGAAAGGTGCTACAAGTCCATCGACATGACACTTGGCTAAAGTGGCTCAGTGAAAGAGCCATTCTGGCACCTAAGAATGACACAGTTGATGACATGAACAACCGCATCCTGAGACAACTGCCTGGTCAGGAAAGGTGCTACAAGTCCATCGACACCACCGTTGAAACTGACCAAGCAGTACATTACCCGACAGAGTTCCTGAACTCTTTGGAACCACCGGGGATGCCACCTCACAACTTGATCCTGAAGGTGAACACTCCAATCATGTTGCTGAGGAACCTTGATCCTCCAAGACTCTGCAATGGCACACGAATGTGTTTGAAAAACTTTCATCCTCATGTCATCGAGGCAAGGATCATGACTGGGTGTGCCAAAGGTGAGGATGTCTTCATTCCTCGCATCCCCATCATCCCCACTGATGTGCCATATGAGTTCAAGAGACTCCAGTTCCATGTCAGGCTGTCCTTTGCCATGACCATCAACAAGGCACAAGGTCAGTCACTCAAGGTGGCAGGTGTTGACTTAAGCACTCCTTGCTTTTCTCATGGCCAACTCTAAGTGACCTGCTCACGGGTTGGGTCATGCAAGTATCTATTCATTCTTGCCCCCATTTCGAAAACCACCAATGTGGTTTACCCACAAGCATTGCAGTGAATGATTGAGACACTTTAGAATTTAGAATTTCTTTTTCAGTGCAGTAAGAACATGTGTGAGGAAATGGAGTTTAGTTTTTCCTTTGAAATAAGAATATCATTGAGAAACTCATTCAAGTTAGATGTTTGTTAAAGAATAACCCCTTTGAGTTAAGAAATAATTAAGAACGACTTTTAAAAAATATGAAAAAAAACAAATAAAAATAAAATGGCCAGAGCAGTGCTCCCGTCCCAGTCGGTCTGGCCGGACTTAGACAAAGCAGCACTAACGAAAAAGCACATAAAAGAACAACAGCTATATTACTCCTAAAAAATATTCCGGGCAACGCCGGGTAACCCAACTAGTTTTAAATAAAGCAAGTCTAATAAAAAAGATATATATTTTCGAAAATTGTTAGCTAATTTAAGTTCACCTTTAATCAATGATAATGATGGTTCATGATGTAATTTTAAATGTGTTGCAGCATATCCTGAAAAATGGCGTTTATTGAAGAAAACAAGAATGTTATCTAATTTTTAAGTCAGAGTAAACATAGTGGAGGGATGAGATCATTAAAAGATCTTTGACTAGCATTACGTTTTTTTATTCATACAATCGCTCATAATTTCATGTAAATGGACAAATGCCTCTGCCGAGGGAAAACGCTCGTTTCTCCCATGCAAATAATATTGCTTTACGCAGAGGTGGCTTTCCAAATCGTGCCTGGAACGCCGCCATCACCTGGCGCATCACCTATTTGGTGTGCTGTCTTTCATGCATCCACACAATCGACACTGAGCGCTCCTCGATGGTGTAGCTACTAGTGTCCACCACGGGTAACCACAGGAAAAACTGAATTCTGCGGAGATGTCACAGAAATCGCCTGGCCAGTCGCGCATGCCCCGTTTCGCGCCAGGGCAACGCGTCGCTATGTTGAGCGGGCATGTGAGATGTGCACACGTGTATTTTTAGATCCCTATTCATTAAATATATGAAAAGCTATACTGGGGTACGGTGACTTTTCGGCTACCATGTATGTAACAGTTACAATTTACTTTCCTTATCCAATGCAGTGCGCATGCATAATGATAATGATAAATCTTAATCCGAGTACAGGAAGCTGAAAGTTAGGCCTCTCCCTTTCCCCACCCTCTGAAAGTGATGGAAACTCATTAATTGTAAACTGTATCATGCGCAAATTATGCCAATCTATTGTTTAGAGAAAGAGGATGAAGAACGATTCTTACGTGAAATATCCATGTCCGCGCAGCCTTTCTCCCCATCCTTTTCTTTGATGAGGACGATGAACCTGTTCAGGATGTCAGCACTCGATTGCATGACGGAAAGGAGGTCCCCATCTCCTACTTCATTCTACATATGAAATTATAACAAACATCCAAGAATACATGGATCTTAATTGGAAGAAAACGTAGAGATCCTTCCAAGAATACCACGTCATTGTCTGAAGGCTTTTCGCTAATGCCTCTGTGGGAATTTGTTATGAAGTTCATACAAATCGAAGATTATCATGATTAGTTTGACCATGGAACCAAGTTTCAAAGTCTAACATCGTCTATATTAATTTTTGCTTACATGGTTGCCCAAAACATACATATTTGCCCATGTGAAGAATTTTCCTGGAAATATCGTTTGAAATGTAGATATGGGCTGACAACAACGGAGACATATAGCAGGTATCCTCTCGACTAGTCGAATGGAACATTGTCGAATTCTCTTTCGTCGAATGATCATACACGGTGAACGTCCTTATGATCGAAGACAAAAAGGGCGAATGGCAAAGTTGTGGACTGGAAAACATGTCGAAAACAACATTTATTTAGTCGATAAGCACTTCCAGATATTGGAAGCAGAGATCCAGTCAAATGTCAAATTGATTCGAAGCTTGATTATGTAGGCTAAACCTCTCAAGAAATCGATCAAAGACCTCAAATCATACTCTTATCTCCTCAAGCTCTCTTTCTCCTGTCATATCGCATTTTCTTCGTTTCGAGGTATTTCTCCCTTTTCCAGCTTAATCAGTCGATGCTGATCTGCCAACTGCTCCTCAGCAATGACGTCCAGGAAATGGAAAGGCTGGGTGGTTTCAACCAATCAAACTGTTCCCTAACTTGTTGTACCATCTTTCAACGTGGTTATTGATGCGAAGCTCTTCTCCGAGCACTCTGCCCCTCACATAAAAATGTTTTGAAGGGAACATTGCATTCTCTCATAGTCTGCCTCTAGGGGACTGCCCATCTATGAACATCGCCCGGAAGAAGATATGGGATATGGGATATGGGTTCTGCTCCTTTAGGCATGCTATCAGGCAGTACCATCGAAAGAATTGATTGTTAGGTAACGACAACATGAACTAAACAAGAGAAATCGGCTAAAAATACATAAAAAAAAGAACAGACTTAGCTGTAGACAAGCACATTCGACGTTTTTCGACATTTTTAGACTTTCTGGTACTTTCAACATTTTCCCGTTCCACCATGTCATGCTTCAACATTTTCTGCTCTCTCCCATTATGCCCATCGGCATTTTATGACATCGAAATTCTTCTCATTCTGCAAAAAATGGTCGACCTACTGTACCATAACCAAATAATATATGTAAGAGCAGCTGGAAAAAGTTATGTGGGTTGTTGGAGCCAATTTTGAAAAAGGTTCAACCATCCCCTTCATAATTGAAGCAAAATTTTGCTTAAAATCGGATTTCATGTTTCAACATATTCTAGCATATGTTGAGGAAAAAGCATACGGTACTTCTTCATTGGTTCCGGAGGGGAAGTTGAACTGTTATTTTCCGTACATTAATCTTTCTTGCATAATCACATATTCTTTACACTTAACCCTCAAAATTTCCTTTCCAGCCCGTTTTGTTTTTAACCAGCATCTGAGCTCATGGTTGGATATGGCGAGCTAAACAAACTTAATTTAACCATTGCAAGCTGTTCACCCAAGTGCATTGTCTTCTTATTGGGTTGGTGCATAGCTTCGTAGCGTTTTCTTTCTAATGGAAGTTTGTCCAAGAAAAACAGATTTTTCATAATCTTTTGGACATCATTTTAAAGCCCAGGTCTTGCTCTTTCAGATCGTTTTTGATTTTTTTTCATTTGAATAATTTTTTTTTAGTTACAGGTTAACAATTATGGAGTGTCAAATGGAAAAAAAGAACATTTCCGAAATGTGCTTTTGTTTGAGTTTAATCAGGGAGTCAGTGCAGCGGAGACGGCTAGAAACATTTGTGGCGTATACGGGGAGGACGCAATTGGCGAAAGCACGGCAAGAAAATGGTTTTCTCGTTTCAGGGAGGGAAATTTTGACGAAGGATGCCCCGCGCTCAGGACGAACATGTGACTTTGACGAGGACCATTTAAACGCTTCGATCCACGATGATCCGCGTCAATCAACAAAAGAATTGGCCAATGTGATGGGCTGCGACCATTCAACAATCGTACGACATCTTCAGTCTATGGGAAAAGTTAAAAAATTGGGCGCATTTGTTCCCCACATTTTGACAGAAAGCAACAAAAATCAGCGCGTTGTCAATAGTGCTTCTTTTGTCGCCCGTCATCGTTTAGCTCATCAACAGCATCAATCGTTTTTGTCACGCATTGTCACCGGTGACGAAAAATGGTGTCTGTATGTCAATATCAAGCAAAGAAAGGAATTGCTGAGCCCTGGCAAGCAAGCAAAACCCCATGTGAAAGGTGATCTTCATCCATGCAAGGTATTGGTTTACATCTGGTGGGACCCAGAGGACGTCATACACTACGAATGGCTTCCAAGGAATGTGACCATCACTGCTGAGGTTTATTGTCAACAACTTCATCGACTTAATGCCGCAATTCAAGAAAAAACTATCGGGAAGACGACATCAAGTGATTCTGCAGCACAACAATGCCCGCCCACACACTGCAAGCATGACAGAAGCAGCTATTCAAGAGCTCGGCTGGGTGGTTCTTCCACACCCGCCCTACTCTCCCGACCTGGCTCCGTTGGACCACCTTTTCCGATCTCTCTCCAACATTCTGCGGGGAACCTCATTTATGAATGAAGCTGCTCTTCAAAATTGGCTTGACGAGTTTTTCGACAACAAATCACCAGATTTTTTCAAGCGTGGAATCGAAGAACTGCCAAAGCGTTGGGAAGCAGTCGTAAACAATAAAGGAGAATACATCATTGAATAGTTCTTTCATTTATTTTGTACAAAAAAATAATTTTTAAAGCTGATAAAAAAAACGCTACGAAATTATGCACCAACTCAATAGTTATGTTAAAATCAACGTACAACGCGCTGAATATTTCACATAATTTGCCCTAGCTGAGAACTCTGAGTGAACTTCTTCTCCACTACAAGTTTCTAAAGAGCACTCGACCACACACTACATATATTAAAGACTATGCTTTGGAAATTTCTATATATGAACATAAGTTCATATATTGAAATTTAACTAAATTGAAATTGAAAACAAACTTTAACAAGTTTGTTTTCCTTTCGGGAAGAAAACTAACAGTATGGGCGCTATCAGCGTTATATGATATAAATGAATAGATTGTATCACATGAAACGTGCGCTTTCGGCTCTCACACCTCCTAAAGGATTAAAATTCAATTCAGGTAAAGTATTTTTTAAAGCTACAGGTCCCTATGGATTATATGACATATCTGCTAGATTGAGGGGCAACTGTAAATAGAGGGATATTTACAACTTCAAACTGAAAGTCCGCCATTGGAAATTTTCTGTAAAGACTGTATGAAGTCGCGTGAAAACCATCTTTCAAAGTGTTTTCGCTTTCTTCAACATTCCCACCCGGAACTTATTAACTTTGGACCTAGAACCCACATATTGTCTTAAGGTCCTCGGCCCGTCTTTTTTCGTTCAAAGGAATCTCAACTTTCGACTTATCAATCAGTCAAACTAGATATTTTTATTCGTTGGAAGGCACTGATAAGACACGCAGGCCCTGGAACATGAAGCTGTCACATATTAAATAGCCACGTAAAATTCGTTCAAAAGTTTAGTTGCGCAGGAGGCGTCTTTGGGACTTCTCAGTGTGCATTGGAAATGTCCTAGATTTACGAACGATTCTGAAGAAAATCAGTTAAACGCTGTCTTGTCTTAATATGCTCTGTAACAGTGTCACATAATTTATAAATTGCAGTTTTATAATGGAACTGCTAACGCATGAAGTACCAAGAAAACAAAGTGAAGAAATTGTAATAAAAATATTGATAAGAAGTGACACTATTCGGAAAATCATGAGTGAATCTTTCCTGGCAGATTTTTAAAGATATTGGGATTCGTTGAAACTAAGCTGAAACGAATCAGAAAAAACCTGATACGAAAAACCTGATAAGAGTACCTCTTAAGTAATGTCGTTACAACGATTAACTTAAACCATAGACTTTGATATTAAAACAAAACACAAAAACCAATGGATGTCAGTACGTGCAGCAAATAAATCAAGGCCTGTACCCCTCCTCAACAATGTTGTTGGAGCTTTGGTTTCGACTTAAACCCTAGGGTTTAAAAACAAAACGACATTGGACAGAAATTTCATAACATACGCAAATACCCCCCCCCCCCCGATCCTCTTGTTAATTTCGCTGCGACTGAACTCCTCCCTTATTTGTGGCGATCACTGAGCGGCGACTGTTTCCTTTTATCCATCACGTTACTGGGGAGGCACTGTTCCTTGCATATCGATGCACTGCTGGTAAAGTTATGGGAAACTATAATGCTTCGTGGACAGAACATATCAAAACGTACCAAATAGCATTTTTAGATAAGGCATTTTCACAGTGTGATTTCTTGACTTAAGGCGTTTTTACATTCGGCATCATGATACTGTTGTTTTTAGTGGCCCTTCCTACATACTGGATTTGCTGCAAGGCTGCGCTTTTCTTGATGAATATTACAACTTTTCACAAACCATATTTGCCACTAAAAGCTCCTCATTGGGAATATGATGGGATGAGAGTGTAAGGGACTATGAGCATCACAATGTCTGAAGCATACTGCAGCAAGTGAATTCCGGCGGATGATGACAATTCTTAGCCAGAAAGAAGGAAACTCAAACAAAACGGACCTGACACAATTCCTCAATGATGGAATGGTGAAGGAGGGAACCAGTGATAGAAATGGAGAGGGACTCATATACTCCGATGGTTCCAGCCACAATTTTGGATCCTGTTTCAGCCTCTGTCTCGAATGGCAGAGGTGGGTCAAATTTGTTCCACTGTATACCGTACTTTGCCAGGGTTTCCAGGATTCCTGATTTGTCTTCGGCTGTGGGCACTTCACCATATTCTCCTTCGGAGAGAGGTAATAAGAGGAAATGAACAAGAGAAACAAATAAAATGTTGCACACTTGACATTTTGTTTTTCTCGAGTTTCAGCTAAGGCGGTTAGAGAATGTTACAATTAATATGTGAAGCAGGCTTGTGACATTAGCATGAAATAACTGTCTCAATTCAGTACTCCGAAAGAAAATGAGGCGAGGCTCACGTCACTTTACAGATCCAGCTCATGTTATGCAGCTAAAGCAAGCAAAATGAGAAAAATCATGACCACAACTATGCAAATTTCTACAGTTTCCTCTGGTCACAGATCTTTTGCTTTCGCAAACACAGTCCAAAACACAATACTCATAAAGAATTCAAATGATGAAGTTTACAGTATTGACAAGTTGCTTACCGAATGAAAAACAATACCGTATATCACTGGCTCAATAGTTAAGGAATACCTACAATTTTACGATATGAAATTGCATTCGATTCTACAATATGAGGCTACTCACTTTCAAATGAGCTATTATTCATTCTTTTAGCTGGAGTAGTTCGGGAGATATTGTATTTGATGGAGGGGTAATTTTATCCTTTCGCCTCAAACATTCAATGGGCATATCTCAAAGATTCTTCGAGCAAGACAGCTGAAATTTCGGATTCATCCGTTTCTCATAGCCCACAGTACACATCATTTTTAACAGGAAAATCCCAGTCGGTGCAGCAGGCAACCTGGCGAAAATTGGACCACTTGACACGGAATGACTGGGTGGAAATGTCTATGGAGCTGACAGAGGGTGGAGCAGGAAATATAAATAACATGTTATTGAACAGCTCCAGCTGACCACGAAGAGGCTGGCTCACTTCACGCTTGCAGACCAGCTCGCCAAAGAAGCGGTGTGTATGGGGATCCAAAACTGGAGTAGAGTTTACAGTTTGGAAGGTGTTTGACATTGGCCTCGGTTGCCAACAAGTAGATATATAAGGAGAAACAGCGCATGTCAAAGCAAACCTCCATAACTAAGTTTTTTTATGTTTCGAACCGTGCTTAACCACCTTCCAGTATTATATTATAAAAAAACTTAAAGATATATGCTAAATAAAACTTTCTTCTTCCAGTTTTGTATAAACAATAGTGAGAGAGGAGTCATAACCTAACCCCCCTCTCAACATGTAAAACAAATTTCATCGTTCACGGATTCGCTCTTCATGGCCCTTTCTCAGATCGTTTCCCCTGTGAGAAGTGAGATACTGCTGCATAGCAACTTTCTACTCAAACTGCTGCTGTCATATCAAGTTCAGGAAAAGTTGTATTTTTGAGGTATATTCCCTCAGGGAAACAACCTAGAGAACGTTTTCTATAATATTTGTTTTCTTTAGAATGCGGCAAACTGAGCAAGCCTGATTCGCTGAAACTTGGTACATAGGTACTGATGCATCATTCTATATTATCTAGAGCCATATCAGGGTATTTTCCTAGAAAGTATGTCCTGCAGTGAAATATATAAATACCTCGTACATGGGAGTATATTTTAAATATGTACAGGGTGGCCGAGATGTCACCGTATCCCTATCTACCCTTTCATATAGGAGGTCTGATCAAAAAGTTCCAGTACTACCATCCGCAAACTTTATTTTTAATAAGTACATTAAAATTATTAAAATTAATATAAATATTAAAATTAATTGTTGTCCTCTTCCCCCGTCTTCCCCATCTACCCCCGTCGATGCTGTGCACTTATCCCACCGCTCCTGCAACTTCTGGTAGCAGTACTGGAAGTCCTGGAGTGAAAGGTTCTTAAGCTGCCTCGTCGCATTTTCATTGATGCTTGTGCAATGTCTTCAAATCTTTTTCCTTTCAGATGAAATTTAATCTTGGGGAACAGGAAAAAGTCACACTGAGTTCGGTGAATAGATAATTTTTCTTCAGCCAAAGACTCTCTAATTGTGAGAGCAGTGTCGCTTCGGGAGTCTCTTTGCTTAATAAATAGCTAAATAATCCTAAATAGCTAGGGCCGGCCCTGGGTTAACCGCCAAAACTGAATTCTGCTGAGTTTTCGCAGAAGTCGTCCAGCCGGTCGCGCATGCTCCTTTTCTCGCCGCTGTGTTGAGTGGGCACGTAAGATGTGCACACGGGTATTTTTAGATCTCTATTCGCGAACTATATAAAAATATAGGAAAAGGTAAATAGGGCTACGGTGACTTTTCGGCCTGTAGATTCAGGAACGTCAGTTTCAAGATCTTCTGCATTTGAGATACAACCCCTTGGGTCTTATTTTTGGGAGGGAATGTATTTTTAAGAAATAATTTCTTTGAGACAAACCCTGCAGATATATAGAGCTAAAACTCGGCATGACAAGAAGTGACTGGAGGGATTTTGACTTCAAGAATATCTCCATTTTCAGAAATGACCTCCAAGCCAAAATTTACAGGTATAAGAAGCAGTAATTCCGTAAATAAGAGCCTCTCTCTGCTTGATAATTTCAGCAAAACTCCTATTTCTAATACACAGGGTGTCCGATAAGTCTGGAATCATGGGGTTTTCTGGTCTAGCCTATGCCCCAAAGAGGCATAGCCTTAAGGATTTCGTGCGTATTATTAATGCGCAAGGCTTTCAAGGCTATGCCTCTTTGGGCTATAGGCTAAACCACCAAAACCCATGATTCCTGACATCGGACACCCTGTATCTTCCCTGGGAGCATTCTTCATTGGATTGACGTTTTTCAAGAAATGCCACCGCTCCCGCGAAAGGAGAAGGTAAAATAGCCGAGATTTGGTAGAGTCTTGAAGTGCCCCCATTCATACCGAATTAGGAAAAATCCTACTAGACAGGTAAATTCACTGCGAGATAATTGATTTTAGGGGTATTTCCTATTACTTTTTTTGCTGAGTATAGAGAAATAGAGGAATAGGCGAAACTGAAATTCGCCAATAATAAATGTTTAACCCTTTGGGAGGTGAGTTTTTATGACTGATCATGCCTCCGGGGTGAGTTTTTTTGCGGATTGACTCCAGCTCAGAATTTTTTACTTTATGAATATCTGCAGTTGCTAACTCTAATTGATGGCATCTATAAAAGTATGACAATTTGAATTCAAAGATGCAGGACATACCGGCACGGCCAAACTCTTGCAGGACCAGGAGCGCACGACCGTACCGGTACGGCAATACCGCTCAATGTTCGTGCTGATGCTATACATACCAGATAATTGAAGATATACACTTGACGACGTTGAGACACATTTGAGACCATTTAGAATAAAACGATGGAAGATGGAAATCATGGCACGATTGGAAGCACTTATTTAAATCTATAAAAAAATATATATATATATTTTTTCCTTATTTCATTATCAAAGGAAGAAGGACTCTGTGTAGCAATGAACTCATCTCGATGCTCTGCTTGAACAGACTTCGGGGGGGGGTGGGGGGTGGGGTTGAGGAGGAGAGCTAATCCTGATCCTCTCCACTCCCTGGAAAAAGGTGTGAAAGTGGATAGGAGGGAGATAAAATAAAATTAAACAACCCCAGAGCAATTGTTATTTGAGAACAAATTCCAAGAAACGTTGAGAGTGGAATCACCTCATCCTGCAACACGGCCACAATCAAAAGATTTCCTGCTGGGAGTTGGCCATACTGATCATTTTTAAGGAATTGTTTTACGAAGGTGACAAAAATCTGGATGAACAGTGGGATGAGCTTCTCAATGCACTTGAGTACTTTCCAGAAAAGCTTAATCCTCAGCTAATGTAAAATTAATTACTGTTATAATTTGATTCTTCTCTAGTAAGTTAAAAATTACCTCGTAATAATGTTGAACCATGAAACACTGAAGTGTAGTGCAACAGAAAAGCGTGTGAGGGCACAGTCAATCAGGTGAACTCTGTCATTTTAGGGAAAGAATCGTCAAGAACAAGGTGCAGATTGCATTGCATCATCACCTCATTCTGCCCCCTTTGCACTTTATGCAACCTTCAGAGGCATGATGATAGTAATGGATGTCTGATCTTCCCTTTTGATAGATGAAGATGTTGCCCATCAGGGTCCTACTCTCTACGCAATCGAAAACGGCACAGTAATAGTAGCATTTAAATGCCGTGTAGCCATCAATCCGCGTAGGGAAATGCCTGCTATCTGCCAGCTTCGAATCCAGACCTTCTCTAGGCCACCCAAAGACCCTTATCCCTGATCTATGGCGCCACCTTCCTTATTCCTTTCAGACCTGAATTAGGGTCACTATCAGAATAATATACTTTTTTTGTTTGTTTTTTCAGTTCTTTTGCTATTATAGTTTAATTTTTATGTTTTATATATCGTTCCTATGTTCTGCATACATTTATCATATCCCATGCATGTAAAATATTATACATTTAATTAAATAAAAAATATAATAAAGCTGACGGGTGGAAGAAGGATTCCGAAACTGAGACTTGCATAATAGCACTCCTTGTAGTGTAATAAAGGGCCCAAAGTCCCGAGATTCCCCATACATTTCCATAGATATAATGAAAATGCAATATCCATTGGATTGGACGCCAGGTCTGAAAAGGTTAATGAATATATTGTTCAAAATTAATAAAATTTCATTGCAAATATAAGTTAATGTATATATTGCAAATATATACAAGTTTTGAAACACTCTCTCCACCACATCAGCCATGAGTACCTCATATTATCTAAACCCATAGCCATGCACTCATCGCTGGTCAATGGATTGACATATCTCATCTCAGTGTCAGTTACAAACGGAAACTAATGACAAGACAACCTTTCCTCCAACGGAAAAGTTTTACATTTGGCCAATTGTGCAAAGCTTCTGCAAAGAGTTCCTTATTGAAATGGATACATAGGTTGACAGGCAATGTTTGCGTTACAATATGACTTCCATAACATGGCCGTACCATATAGGTGCCCAGATTTGGGCGCCCAATTCAAAACGCCTTGTTTACCCTTATACGCATCTGGTTGGTGGAATTTGGAAAGAAATCGCAGTGAATTCCATGACTATCTGAGCGCAAACAGGGACAATAAGGTAGCTACAGTTTACTCCGATAACTTATCACTACATAATGCAAAACTCTGTATGATGTGCATTCCTGAGGAATAATCAACTCACCACCACCTCCACGTATTGAAAAGCCCCAAGAATGAAGTGGGGAGTCGCCTGAGAGAATCCACGTCAGCGAATCTGATTGATGATGGGCTCGGAACTTGTCAGGGTGGAGGCAGAATTTTCCTGTCGTCTTGTCTATGATGCCTGTTCTTTTCAATATCTCTTGTCCCACCCTCAACCCTACACCATCCCAAGTCGGTGCCTAACACGGAAATGAACAACATCCATTTAAAGTTGAAAATGTTGCATACTTATATTTCGAAAATGAAAGAAGCAAGTCATTTTTAAAAGTCTGCGCAAAAATTCAGTCTCAGCCTAGATCAAAACGTTCATAGCATGTATACTTGCAATGGTATAAGCGAACTACATCGTTCTGATTCCCTTGGTATCACATCTCTAACATAAATCATCCTATTGCTGGTGAATACACACATTGTCTTCATAGAGTGTTGTTATAAAGTCACCACCATATTTTATTAGCCATAATTGTACAAAGGGAAATCACATGCAGCTAATATTTGATGGTTCATGAGTCTAATAGGTATTTTTCGATACCGAAATATGACACTGTATGCCGATAGAGGACGCTGTAGTAGAAACCAGCGCCCCTGTCTATGAGCTAGACCATTTTTCAGGAATAAGGGAAAAAAACTATCGGGCCTATGTGCCTCTATCAATTATCATCTTCGTCTGAGAGTCCTTTCAAAAGATATTGTTAAACAAAACTGAATTGTTATATTTAACCATATGACTTTGGTCATAAATTTGAAAGAAATTGCCAGATGCAGCTGTGGTTTGATGAATATGTTCATGGGCCTAAACCTTATTTACTTCCTTCCCGCCGCATGGCCGTACATATCGATAAGGGGTGCAGTGGTCCGAAGTGAAAAGGTGAACCTCAAAGGAGGATTTCAATGGTCACAATATCAAGAAATGCAGCATGTTCATAATCTATTACGGTAAAAAATGTTTAAAATGATTTCCATCTATTTCCATAACTGCATGCAACTTGTGCACATCTTGGAAGAAAGCTGCACGGATAACAGTCACTGAAATGGCAGAAATCACATTTCTAATCGCATCCTTCAGGGCAGGGAAATCTGAAGATGATTATCTAAATACCTTCCCTTTCAGATCACACCATAACCGAAAACCCAATGTTGAATGGGGAGGTAGCGGCTTATGATGCGACCACCGAAGTATCGTTGCAGTGTGAACTTCACATCCGTGGTGATATCGGGCAGTGCGTAATGCTGTGGGAAAATGACATCTGCTAGTCGTCCCCGCAGTTGCAGTTATGGCACCACCACTTCTAGCAGCATAATAGCGGACCATGAAATAACCAGAGAATGTATCGAGAATCAACCTTTTTTATGTAACTCCTTAGATCACTAGTCACATTCATGCTAAGTTCCAGATTTCCATGTTCATGCGTTTAACTGATGCCAAAAATTTAGTTACAAAAATTTCCCTTTGAAATGTGTGGGGAATCTCGGGACTTTGGGCCCTTTATTACACTACAAGGAGTGCTATTATGCAAGTCTCAGTTTCGGAATCCTTCTTCCACCCGTCAGCTTTATAAGTTATGTACCAAGTTTCATCTTTCCACACTAGCTCAATACACCAGGACAAAAAAAAGTCGGCCCCAAAAAATATCCCCCCAGGGCTTGGATCTAAAATTTTGCATTTCTCCTGAACTCACCGTCTCGGTAGGCACCTCCATGCCAGGTTTCAGCCTTCCATGTCTCTCCGTTTTACTCAAGCAAAAAAAATGTAATGTTGGGGAATGAGTAAGGGGACGTGGATTGCAAAATAAGCCAAATAAAGCCTAGGAATGGCCTGGAATTGAACCCTGATCTCCTGATTGCCCGTCAGATGTTTTACCACCACTCCACCGCGCCCACTATATATAGTTAGCCATCTGAATCCCATCCTTATCTGTCTGAAGATATATTTAAGAAAAACTCCTTCCCCCCCCATAATTTGTACCCCCAGGGTATGTAAATCCAAAAGTCGGATTTTCCCAAAAGGTATATATGTACCAAATTTCAGATTTCTAACCTTTCTAGAAAATGATTAAATTAGCGTCACTCAGTCACAATCGTCTATATATATATTAGATGCACATCTCCTTAAGTGATGTAAATACAGGGTCGTGCAAAAGTTCCCATACACTTCGATTAATGCTTCGATTCTTTCTAGGCGTCATAGTTCCAGAGAAAAGAATTCAACTAAAGAATGAAATTTACTATTATGAAAACATTTCGCATCAAAGACATTCGTAGAATTAAAAAACACACATCAGAATCGCCAAAAATCAGTTGATCAGTGAAACAATTATCTATAGATTTTCAATGTGTATGGGAACTTTTGCTCGACCCTGTAAAGGAATGTAAATTTTATAAGAATGTGATAGCATTTGCGTAGCAATTGCATGAAATTGTAATTGCAAATAATGTATACATTGTTTACATAAACATACTGTGTAATGTTGACTATTATTGGGGTGCGCTTCAGTTGTGTGCCCGCGGAATACAGATTTCGTAATTGTTGGGCGGTTGTCGATAACGCCCGCTTCCCTTGGAAAAGTAAGCGACACTGCTATCTCCGTATTTCCGCACAAGAATATTATCCCTTGTGACTCAGTACTAAGGCTGACGTCCCATCAGGTGTTTTTGGTTTCTATTATAGTCACAATCGTTGTAATATAAGCTAACTAAAAGTTCAAACCAAGCGAGCTGCATTCCTTCTATGTTTGGCCAAAAACGTTAATTTCTCACTCTTCGACCTAAGAATTCGAACAGGCTTCGGGAAATCATAAGCGTCCACTGACATTGTCAGTGTCCACTTACCTATATTACGTATGACACAAAGAACGATGACGATGCTTCCAATGGTGTCGCGTCAGCGGCCGCACGAAGTTCGGAACTTTTTTGGGGGGTCACTTTCTATTATTTCTACTATTTCGCTACTGACGACTAATATGATCAATCTGTTTCCGGCTACATTTTTTGCGAATAGAACTAATTATACGTTAACCCATAATTCCCTAGCGTCACAAAATGGGCACGATTGAAAAGTATGCTCTCACTTCCCAGGAAACACTGTAAACGATGAGCATTGCGGCGTCGATTTCCCAATATTGTATCTTGCGTGCCAGAGTAAAATCATTGAAATATTCCATGAGGTTGGGTCTTCATAAGGAATTCATCGAAATGGCCTACAATTTAGGTGGTATAGTCTGTACGCTTAAAGAAGAGATCTGTCGGTCGAAGTCGGAGACAAAGGGTGGATTATGGCAATTACATGTGGATGATGACATAGGGTCCGATCAGCTAGCATATGAGGAAAATGTTAATTTATTACCATTCATGACACACTTAGAGAAGGTATCATATGAGATAATGGTGGGTGGGTGGGAAGAACAAAAGCTCCAGCCTTCATTTCCTCAGTAGTCTAACTTCTGCCTTCCGTGAAACTGAGTTTTGTGATGTTTCGTCCGTGGGAAAGCCTGAGACCTGAGGAAGACGATCTCCCTTTGATCCCTATGGAAAGTAAGGGTGTGGCTTCTAATTCCATCGTTAACGACACCCCCTCATCTTCTTCATTCCTAATTCACGCTTATGAAAGGGTGGATAGGGATAGAGTTCGCCAAATGGAGTAAATCTCAGCTGTCAATAAAGTGTAAAATGCCATCATAAAAGGGGGTGTTCAGAAGATCAAAGGAGTAAGACATGTCGCCGATGAGCTCTTCTTTGAACGTACAGACTATACAAAACGACATGTGAAATGCTTCACCACACAGCAGCTAGATGGAGACCGCAATCCGGTTCGATTCTGTTAAAAATCGTAAAATATACAAAAAAATGAGTTTAATTAGCACCGCTTGAACCATTTCTTTATATTAGTTATTGTTCAATCAATATGTTATTACACGTATTACCTGATTTCATATACTAGCAATAACCCGGATTAGAATTACGGAGTATTTTCAGCAATAACCCAGGTTGCATGTTTATGTTAAATTTACGTAAACTGAATGTAAATTCTTTGTCAATTTTATATCTATTTAATGCAATCCATCATCAAGATAATGCCAACATGTTTGGAGAAATGTCATCTCTGTAATAAGTAAACGGTGATATAAAATTAACGTAAATTTCATGCAAAGTTGACATTCTCATGTACATCCTCAACAGCATGTTAACATTCATTTTACGTAAAATTGATGTTAATTTCCCCATAACACTCATGCGTATTTAACGAGTTAATTCGTACTCTTGAATGGAATTGATACACTGTATTTCACCCATTCTTTTCCATACTTTGGAATGCAAGGTTACTTGGATAAGTACACAAGTATTAATACATAAATACACATCCTCACCAGCACTCAAGAGTACCAAGATGACTCACTAGTTCCTTCTCCCGTACAAGGACCTCGGGAGGAGGAATAATTGTTTAGAGGAATTCTCTTCTATTAACCTGTCGGCGGGCATGGACCTATATATATGGTTTTAAAATTTAGCGCTTTGAAGGGCCTTCGCCTATCCCTTACTTTTGTCCTAGAGTTTGTCAGGAAGTGCTGCCACACCTTGGCGTGTGCAGCAACAGGTTACTGCAGCATTTAACTCATCGAAAGAGGTTGAATAAGGAATCCAATGCGCATTGTATACACGTTGCGTCTGAGACTGTCCTTGTTCTGTAATGGTGTGCCCGGTAAAAATGGACGCCGTTGCAGGACCTAGTAGTGAAGAAACCGTCCCTTGAAAGGGTTAAGGATAGAAAAGGTATAGTGCTGGTGTAGCTGGGATTCTACTCTTCCCTAATCCCATGCACTGCTGTAATAACAAGCTCATCTTCAGCATTTAATGATTCCCTGAGTCATAAATTATTATAAATATATTATAATTTCCTGCTTTCCATATATATATCCTTAGATTGCATAATAAAAAGCGGAAGTATGGTAAGAACACTTGATACCATATCGGGAAAGCCAGAACTTAATAGCATTTGTAGCGTGCAGGGAACACAAGTTCCATCTAGTGAGGAATCTTGGAATTGCAACTGCGGGATGGTCAGCTAAAGTTTCATATGGAAAGTGTAATGTTAACATTTCATAAGCTTGATATGTACTTCACGTCTAGTTTACGTAAAATACATGTACACTTTCGTGACGTAAATATAGAAACGCTAATTTTATGTAAACGTGATGTCATTTTCATGGCAATTGCAATATATTTACCTTGTTTGCACAAAATTGATATGTTGTTTACGTAAATATGCTGCTTGGGAACATTTCTCCAGATTAACGTACATGCTTCATTCTGTGTCTCCATAAATTTCCAAGATTTCTCTCTCAATAGTGCAGCAAAATATGTTTTAATGCCTCAATGAATTACAAAAACTAATATCAATTAAAATAGTTACTTGGTTAAAGAAATTTAAAAAAAATGTGGCTTTTTTTAATTTTATCGGACCTACAGAGGACATGCATGCCAAATTTCAACTCGATATCTGCACTTGGTTGAAAATAGAATAATCCAATTCATCCATACTCTGAATGTATTCCACCATTCTGTCTCACTTGAAGAATCCATGGGAAGAACGATCAAAGTAATATTTAGGTTGTTATGAGAAAAGCAATAATGAAGTTTCAAAACCATCAGGCTACTAATAGGTGCACATATTTTTTCCCTGCTTAAAATCAGGATTTTCATAATTTGGCAATTTCTGGAATATAAGAAAGGAAAGATTGTACAAGAAATATATAGGTGCCAGCACTCTTTCAAAATAACCTGCATGTGACATTCATCGTTCTTCCCGTGGGATCTTCATTTCAGTTTGTCAAACCAAATTTCGCCAAGAATTGAATACATTCAAATGATGACCATTCCATGCTTTATTTTCCCCCATGAGTAAATCCCTGACTTATTCACGTTAATGCCCTGCAAAATGATCACATTTCCTTCCGTGATGAAACGTGGAATCATACTGTATTATAAGAGAAGATGAGAGACTCACCCGTAGGAAGTTATTGCTGCTATCCAAGCAAAGCAATGTCTTCATGTTTATCTTGTTGGTGCTGACTGTCTCGACCTCCCATGTGCCCCACTCCACCGTGACTTCCTTCACTTCTAAATACCCCTCATCTCTCATATAACTCCAAAGTTGCTGGTGATATGGCAAAGAGTCGATGATCATAAGGCTCATGTGACTTCTGGAAAGGCTGTCTAGAAGCCAAGAATCATCCACATTCATGCAAATGCAAACTCTTGATTCGCAACCTCGAAAATCTTTTGGATGAACAAAATGGAGCTTTATGGAACGTGCTTTTCCGACTTCCTCTATGGCTAGACGCATCGTTTCGAGAGCGTGATGCAACGACTCCTCTGTTACCAATACGTCAACTTGGCCTATGCATTCGCTACTTTTCAAGATGGAGCCGAAGCACGCTAGTACTTCAATATGAGGTCCACACTTCTCGTTCCCCTCACAAATGTAACCTAGATGGTGACCCGTACATTTATAACGGGTACGTGGTACTCGGCGGATAGGTTTGGGACCAGGGGGAAAATTTGCCGGCTTTGTGGGGATGTGAAGACTTCTCGTCTTCAGCTGTAAGGGAGCATCAGTCTCATACTTGGAGATGCGTGACAAAATGCTTGGACTGGTGTAGCAAGGAACATTTTTCCCAGGTAATATTACGACTTCCACCTCTTCAAGCTTAACGAGCTTCTCAATATCGATCATTTTGCCTCCTCTCGAATGGGACTGAAAGGCAACTGTTAGTTTCAGCTTTCTATCCCTCTTTAGTTCATTAATGACAAGTGTCCAGTTCCGAACCTCCCCGTCAGTGTCCTCACTTAAGATCTTAAAATCATCAACAAAAATGTGAATTTTTGCGACATTGGGAAACTTCCTTCGGCTTTCCTGCGCTCTATTGATGAGCTCCCTGGGGGTAAAGGGTGGCGACCCACTAACTTCAAGGTCGCTGGAGAATCGGGATATATATTCCTGGGAAAGTCGCAGACTTAGATCGCTACCAAAGTGGAAAACTACTAATGGTTCTTTCACTTGATGGAAATGCGTCTCAATGCGCTTGAGCAAGAACGTACTTTTTCCAGAACAAGGAGGTCCGAATATCATGGTCAGATATGTTGAGTCCCGATGTGCACCATTTTGAGCCGGACTCTTCTCGAGTTCAGTCTTGGGTTCCGTTCTGTCTGAAAGCTCCGTCCACAGAGGGACCTCAGGAAACCATTTTTTCTTCCTCGACAAACTGGTGTCCTTTAATCTTTCTATTCTTTCTATTGCTTTTCTAACGTTTTCCCTAATGCCTTGCACATCAAATTGGGAAACGGGTTTTTCCTTTGCTATCTGTGAGTATCTCCCTGTTTGCAAAGCTTCGTGCTCCATGACAATGGTAACATTGTCATGACATGACGATATTAAGCGGAGATAATTCGTCCACTTGCACTCGGGCATGTCTAGGATCACCATGGAGGCCTTTTCCATATGAAAACCGAGTGTCTGATCACCAGTCAAGATGACAATTTTACGTAAATCTTTTGAGTTTGACGGATAATACCATCGCTTCTTTTGAAATTCTCCATTCATGAATAAATACGTCTGTATTGAGTCATCTTGATCGTATATTTCTTGCAGGATCTTCACAAGAAGATCGCGGTGCTGCTCGTCGCCGACGACCGCATACATGACCCTTTCTGAGGTAAAGTTGCCCTCTGTCACGAGTGCATAAATGGCATGAGAGAATCTCACGGCCTCACATATCAATTTGTCCTCGCATAGCACATGAAGTTCGTGACATGATGGGATTGGGAACCATCTTGGCGTTAGTTCTTTATTTGGCTTTCCGAATTCTAAATTCTTCATGGTGGGCTCGAGGCTGACAAAAGTTTGGCGCGGGTATTCGTTGAGTGCGATGAAGAAGTTAGCCATATTTGGACTGTTTCTTCTCACGACTTTCAAGAATTTAATTTCGGCGTCATCTATCTTGAAACCTTTTGGATCTATGTCACGTTTATAGGTGGAATCATTAGGACGAAATGCAACAGTAAGACTTAGCACATGTCTATCTTCCTTTAACTTGGAAACCAATGATCCCCAGTGCTGCGAGAGTTTCCTTTCATCCAGGGGGCCTTGGAAATCAAGAGTAAGGGGAACTTCATCAAGCAATACATGTCGTCCCCTTCCTTTCCCCTTTAGGAATTCAATAAAATCATTCACGCTCCACTCCGCCTCTCCATCGCAAACTAAGATATCCTTTCCTGTAAGTAAAGAACGGGTGAAAGTACTGGGGAGGTTATCTACCTATTGGATGTTTCCGACACAGAGCAGCAAATTTTAATTTCTCGGTGTATATACAATTGTAAGGCATGGTCACTCACAGACGCTGTGCCTATTAAGAGTACTTGTGGAATCCTTTTTCAAATATGTAAATATGCAGGGTTGGCCAAAAAAGTAAGGCACTTAATTTTTTGTTTTAAAAAAATAATGTTTTTTACCGATTAACTAGTAAATTTATTGGATGTGTCTTGCAATATCTACCTAAGAAGCTCTAAACATTCCATACGTCGAGAGTGATGCATGCTTGAGATGTGGCAGACCTGGTAGTACACTTTTTTAGAAGGAAATGTTTTTGCTAAACTTCTTTGCTCAAAGAAAATGTACATATGTATGGAAATGTACAGACAATTATAATTTGGTTTTAATTAAAGTATCTCTCTGGCTAATTTCATGCAAAAAACTTATACTTCTAGTTGGGTTTTTCTGAAGTGGACTATTTAGGGGAATGGTCCTCATTTGGGGAAGTTACCGCTTACATTGGGAGTTATCTGGCTGTTCGTACTTTTTCCCATATGGGTACATATTGCAGGGCTATGCATTTATTTATTTTTACCGTAAAATGACATACAATTTCTGAAACCCATTGGGCTAGTATATACTGTCTTGCTTATTTTAAGATAGGATGATATGAAGGAAAAATGGCAGACATTCAACTGCGTATCACTGGAAATTTGAACGAAATGTCACAAATTAATTGAAGTTTTTTCCTTGAAATTAATCCTGCAACATGTCCGCTGGTTTCCGTCAAAATCGGAGAAGGTCCTTCACACGCAATGGCTGACTTGATGTGGAATGAGTAGGCTACGAAACAAGGTACTATGGAAACATGAAAATGGACCCCCTAGATGGAAATTTCGCTTAATAATTACTGAGGAGGACTTTCAGGAAGGGCCTTGGAGCCGATTGCTGGCACTTTCAGGTAACGCCCGGGGCCATGATTAGAAGTCAAAGTTCACGATTTACATGGATCCCTTTGAAAATCTGTTCCTCCCCAACCATTGGTTGCAAAAACATTGTATTTGGGCCATTCCCCTTAGAAGACACCGCTCTAAATGGAATAGGGTCATTCCACGTTAATTTGACCAGACCGTAAGCTCGAACAGCACCGAATTGGAGGAAAATAGCCATACATGTAACGGAATCGATTTAAAGAAACCAATTACAGCCATTGTTTATATCTCCCAGCAATCTCCTGATATATGCATTTGACTGTCGCCAATTGTTTGCGCCCTGTGCCCATGCAGGAATTGTGAAACTGCTTCTGCAATAAAGTCTCTCATAATTAAGATAGAAACTTTATTCTGGTGTCATTTTAATTGCTAAATCGCCATCTTTAAATTGATTCAATACAATATCCTTCAAAGATAAAACAAGAAATTCCACGTGACTAATCGGTGTCATCATGTTCAGTGTTTAAAAGAGAAACTTGCCACCTTGGGAATTCTTCGTTTCAATAATTTATTCAAAAGCGCATGTTATGCCCTTTCTAAGGATACCAAATTCGAGATTGACATTCAACGGATTATTGACATAATGGCTATTCGACTGATGCAGTAGTACGAAAAACTTCCCTTCACGAAACAGCATGAGTAGTGTCAGCGGCAGGCATCTACAGGTCCTCCAAGAAGCCAGACTTGTAATATTTCATTAAAAGACGCATAATATGCCCTTTCTAACGATACCAAATTTGAGAATCGCCCTCAATGGATCGATGAGATATGACTATTTAATTGTAGCTGTAGTATCGATATTTAATACTAGCGAGTTTGTTTGCCCTTTGGGCAAACAAACTCGCTATTGTCGCGCCTTCGGCGCTTTATTACCTTGGACAATGATTCATTCATACATTTCTTGCAAAATGGGAAACACGTATTTAAAGTACGTCCCCATTGAAATATTGAATACATGACATGTGGGGTTGAAAGTCTTGATTTTTATCAAAATCATTACCTCTATGATTCTATGATTCGGCGCTCTATTACCTTGGATAATGATTCATTCATACATTTCTTGCGAAATGGAAAACACGTATTTGAAGTACGTCCCCATTGAAATACATGACACATAGAGTCGAAAGTCTTGATTTTTTATCAAAATCATTACCTCTATGATTCTATGTGTGCCTAACTTGAAATCTTTTTTTGTGTCCCTTTTTTAAGAGTGGAGAATACATTTTAAAATACTTCTCTCCAATAATCTACGCTAAGAAGTCATATTTCAAAATTGGTATTTTCCTCTACTCAGCTGTCAAAGAGGTAATTCTGAGGGAAGTATACTTTTCTGTCTCTGTTTTGTTGGATGAAAGATAATCAGGAAAATGGGACTGAAAAAAGTGCCCTAATGGTTTTTTTTTTATATGAAATATGTTATTCTTTTGAAATGTAGACTCAGGGATTTCCATGCCACCCAGTCTTACGTTTTACGTTTCCCCTTTTTGCTGGCGGAAAAAAAAATGTATTTGGAAAAGCGACCCACCCAAAACCTATGCCCGGAGGGGATGCCCCATTAAAGCTGAATACTCCCTCAGTTCAGTAATATCATTTCACCTATACCTGTGCCAAGTTTCACCTTTTCATTTCTGTCCAATTCGCCCAAACAATTTCCTTTCAAAACATCGCCTCTCGAAAAAATTTCCCCAGGGGATATATCGAGACATAACATTTTCATTTAACTCATTGTGTCAGTAGTAACATTCATGCAAAGTATCAGCTTTCCATGTTAATTAGGTTAATGCAAAAAAAGTTAGTAGAAAATATATTCTTTGAAATTTGTGCCCCCATGGCATTTACTTCCAAAGTCTGAAGGTTTCTGGAGCATCCCAATTTGTAGTTATGTAAATTTGTAAATTTGTAAATTTGACATTTGTCATTTGAGCTGAGTGCTTCACCAGTCACATTCTTGCCATGTTACAGCTTTCCCTGGGTCTTCGTTTGATAGACGCAAAGAGAACTAATTGGAAATATGTTCCCTGAAATGGTGTGCCCCTATGGCGTATATTCCCCTGTGGCGTCTATATATATATTAGATGAAAGTAAAATTGTTTCTTGACTCATCTATTCATCATGTACTTCTTTGTCAAGTTTAAACTTTCTAGCACCCTCCGTTTTGCTGGATGAGAAAATTCAGGAAAATTTACAAAATATGTGCCCTCGGGCGTTTTAACCGAAAATTGCCATTTTTACCGAAATCAAACCTCAGTGAACAACTTGCCCACAAAGTTTCAATATTATACGTTTGCCTTTTTTGCTGGTGAAAAATCATGTTTGCAAAAGCTGACGCACCCAAAAGCTAAGCCAGGAGGAGATGAACCATGAAAGCTGAATACTCTCTCAACACAATAATTCCAAATAAATTATACATGTGCCAACTTCACCTTTCCATTTCTGTCCAATTCACCACGACAATTATGTGAAAACATCTCCCCTTGAAATTCATGCCCCCAGGGCATTTCATTCCAAAGTCTGCATTTTTCTGCACACAGCATCCCGGTAGGTAATTATGTACCAAGTTTCATCTTTACACTCTAGCTCAATACACCAGGACAAAAATACCTGAAAACGTCAGCCCCCAAGAATATGCCCCCAGGGCATGGATCTAATGTGTTGCATTTTTCCTGAACTCATCGTTTCGTTAGGCACGTCTATGCCACGTTTTAGCTTTCCATTTCTCTCCGTTTTATTCAAGCAACGGGACATGGAAGGCAAGAGAAGAAAAAAAAAGGCATGGAATTGGTGGGAATCGAACATGGGCCTCCCGATTATCAGTCCGATGTGCTCCCACTACACCACAGAAACGGGATATCTCCAATGTATTCTTATCCATAATGATATATATTTTTAAAAAACTTCTCCCCCAAAAATATGTACCCCTAGGGCATGTACCTCCAAAGTCGGATTTTTTCTGAACTCTGCAACCCAAAAGGTACATGTGTACCAAGTTTCAGATTTCTAACCTTTCTGGAACATGGTTAGAATTAGCGTCAGTCAGTCAGTCAGTCAGTCA
>CAJPEV010002538.1:0-42890 GCA_905338385.1 Darwinula stevensoni
CAGCATGGAGTACTTGAAGACGGTGATCCATGAAAAGATGAATGGAATCCCAAAGGACATGATTGCACGTGTGACGGAATCCGTCACACAACGCGCTCATCGACTGATTCATATCTATGGTCGTCAATTGAAAGATTAATTTTTGTTTCCTTAGAAATGTGGGTTTTTGCCGTTGTTTAAAGTGAAGATGTAGCGGTTCTTATAAAGAATTGTCTTGTCTTTCGAATGATCTAAACCGGAATTAAATCCGATGACTCAGTCACGAGTTATGAACGGTCAAAAGGTGGAGGGGACTTTTGACTCACCCTGTATATGCAGGCACATATGGTTGAAGCATATGATCCATGTAAGGATTATTCACATATTAAACAAACCAGGGCAGCATATATGTTCTGTGTAAAAGAATTATACAATTTGAGGGATGGACTCCTGCATCAAATATATATAGATGATTGTGACAGACTGACTGATGCTAATTCTAACCATGTTCTAGAGAAGATATAAATCTGAAATTTGGCACAAAAGTAAATATTGGGATGCAAGTTGAGAAAAAATCAGACTTTGGAGGCACATGCCCTTGGGGCATCCATTTTGTGGGGAGATGTTTCCAGTTACATATATTTGCTTCAGTCAAATGGAGAGACATGGAAAGCTGAAACTTGGCATGAACATGCCTACTGAGACACACAGTTCAGAAAAAATGTCCATTTTCAGATGCATGCCCTGGGGGCATAATTTTGAGGGGTGACATTTTCAAATACATTTTTGTCCACTGAATTGTACAGAGATAGAAATGTGAAACTTGGCACAGCAATAACTGAGGTGATGGTGAGTTCTGAAAAAATTCAAGTCATGTGGTGCATAAAGTCTGTCTCAAATTATTATCATGCATAGGGTTTGGGCTCTAATTCCTTTAATCCTTAAGCAATTCAGTTCACATTTGAAACAAAGCATATACAGACTACACCTAAAGATTGTACAATGCTTGGACTGAATTGCTCAACTGGAACCAGAAATACATGAAAATAACAAGTGTCTCAATATAAATATCAAGGCCTGCTACTGCTGCCCCAGAAATGTGACTAATACTTTGTTTTGCCCCTCCTATCGAGATGAGATTGTACACTTGTATGATTGTACATGGTCTCTCATGGATCTGATGAGGATCTTGAGACGATCGGCGCTCACTTCCTCCCAGGCCTCGAAAACCATGTCATGGAGTTAGGTGACAGTTTCTAACTGGTGGCCGTTATAAATACATACATGGATAAATACATACATAAACAGAGCAGACAAGGTCTCCCCAAAGGTTCTACATGGGGCTCAAATCGGGGCTAAGAGTGGGCCATTCGAGAAGAGTCATTCCTTTTTCTGAAAAGAAGCTCTTGCTGGATTTTGAGGCATGGAATCTCGTAATTGTCTTGTTGGAAAATCCCGTTTTTGCCTCCGATCCGCTCCCTAAACACACCCAACTGAGGTCCTATGAGCTCCTGGTACTTATTCGAGTTGTTGCGACTGTTGATGATCACGAGGTCAGTCTTCCCGCCGTATCTGAAGGCTCCCCAAACCATCAGAGACCCACCGCTGGAGACTTGCTGCTCGCTGAGAGTAGAATTGAGAGCAGTTCTATTCTCAGTGAGTCTCCAGTGGCAGGTCTCTTGATGGCTTGTTTGGGTATGTAACTTTAACACACCTGAATTAAATTTCCCATGTACGAACCTTCTGCCGGACTTGAAAATGAAATACAACATATATTAGGAAAATAACCATTTCTATGAAACTATACACGTCTGAGGAACAAAATTGGCATCATTGGAAAGTAAAACCTGTCTTGCAGATAATATTTTGTTATATTCAGCAAATAGTCATTTACATTTTAAAAAATGAATGCAAACTCAAATAACCCACACAATAGATCAAATGAAATACAATTGGGTCATTCCAAATCGACCAGAGCATAAGATCAACCAACTCGGATTTTCACGAAAATCAGCATACAAGTTAAGGAATAGAATTAAAGAAACCAATTTCAGACAATTTTTATCTCTTGCACAGATCTCCAGATATATGCAGTTGAATGTAACATATTCCTCGTTCCGGATGCCCATATGGAATGGAAACTGGGAAACTGTTTCTGAATAACTTCTACTCTAGTGAAAATACAAGCTTCATTCTGGTGGCATTTTAATTAGGAATTTATCGTCTTTAAATTGTTTTTAAGTAATAATCTCCGAAGCTGAAGCAAGAAGTTGCACTTGATCAATGAATTCATTGAAATTTTGCTAATGTTTTTCCCAGTTGCAGCTAATGGTGCACTGTAGGTGTAGACAAATGGTCTTATTTCATGAAGCAATTAGGTGCCAAACTTGAATTTCATAAAAAGATAAAAAGGGAATAACAAGTGTTGTTCAATGATGTAAAGTATAAGTAAAGTACTGCAAAGTATAAGTCTAAAGCAGTAGGAGTGTCAATAGGGCTGTCCTGATGCATCCATTGATGAGTGGATGTCATCTTCAATAGTTAGACCAATGGTAGGTTTCATTACTTGTTACTTTCCCCATGCACCCCCTGACCACAAGCGTGAGATTATGGAATACGGATAGAGGTCTGCACCTCAATTGAGGCAAGAAACAATGGAAGTCAAGCCTCTGCCTGATCGCAATGAGAAAAGATTGAATCCTCCAACACAATCCCCCCCTCCCAATGCATTGATACACTATCAATAGTTTGGGTCAATGCATTGATGTTCTGAAAACTGCTATCCTGACAGCCCTAATGAAGATATAGTGCAATTCACATGTGGACATATGTGAAACATATATAGGATTTGGCACAAGTCACATAAAATCAAATAAGAATGAAAATATATATTTAAAGTCAAAATAGGGAAATTTTTGCTGCTTGCTTGCGGAGTTCAGCGTGTGCCTTACAGCTATCTGGAGGAAGGATGAAACTTATGACTGGTGTGTTTCCTTTCAGATAGGCAACCCAGTGGGCCTTATAACATTCGCTGCCCTCCACCTACAGGCAGTAAAATATTCCCTATGTTGCATTTAAATACGAACACCCTGTATATGACACCATACAATTTCATATATTGGCTCATACAAATGCACTATATACTGTCCATATGTACCATGTCATATCTGTGTTTGGTGAGATTAACTGAAACATGCCTGTATCCTAAAAGGGTCCTTAATCCATCAAATATTGTATAATCATTCATATGCAAGTCACCATACTTTACTTACTTTCCTTGCAATCAACTCCTTTTTAATTGCTCTTAGGCCATAGTGAATTACTCCAAGAACTCATGTTTCATGGTGTTCAACATATGCACCCTTATTACTGAAGGTGAAGGTTTCAATATTATAGACTTAAATCTTTTTTCATCAGTATTTTCATCAGTAATGCTATTTTATGACAAAACTTGGCTTACTCATGTTGGAGTGTCTTCTTCATTTGGACTGACAATTCACAAAACAGATAGAAACAAAAAAGGTTTTTCTTTCTGAAATAATCTAATGAAGGAATGGTCCTAGGAAGAAATGGTTCAATGAAGGATTGGTTCAATAAATCAAACTGAGTTACAGTTTGGGAGATGTGTCTTCCTTCAGTTCTTTTTTATGTGTCACATCTCATGCATACGTGTGTTCATGGGCTGGGGGAGGAGTGGCTGCCCCCTTGGCATCCCTGGGATAGGGCTTGGCACCCCCACTCTGCTGCTCTGTCTCCCTGACTCTTCAGCTAAAATATGCCACTGACCTCATGCTGACTGAGCTGTAGAAGCTTCTCATTTTGAGCCCAAAACATGCCATCATTCAGAATATCCTCACAGATGGCCCTGTCCTCCACTGCCAACTGGATTACAGCTTTAACCCATTTCAGTCCTGGCAGATGATAGCAATCCACAGTAATTTAAAGCTGCTGTATTTCTTCTGGCACTNAGAAAAAAAAATTTAGATTTAAATATTTAGATTTACCCTAAAATTAAGGAACGCTCGACCTCGACACGTGATATCGAAATGGGTGAAATCGCCTCTTGATATCACTATCTTGAATCTTGAAAAAAATAGTTGAATGTATACATCCCGAGATTCGTGGAGGGGGACGTGCAGATTTCGGTCAGTGAAGTTAGTGAAACTGTTGGAACAAGTGGAGTTTTGGCACTGCTGTTGCAGTCTAATATTCATATCTCTCCAAGCCATCCAGAGCCAATCTCGAATTTGTTGTCTTTAGAAATGGCATACCAAGCACTTTTGAATGAAATATTAGAACAAAGAATTTCCACGATAATTTCGTTCATCCGACGTGTGTAGTTTCATAGATATGGTTATTTTCTAAGATACTTCGCATTTAATTTAAATGTCAGAAGAAAATCCAACAGAAGGTTCGTACACAGGGAATTCAATTCCAGCATGTTGGGCTTTAAATGATGTTGAGGACTTCACCGGCCAGTTCTGACTTAAATTCTAAATCAGCAGATGATTATGAGACATAAATAAGTAGGATGGGTGTGGCACAGAGGCCTGTGAAAAGGAAGATTACATTCTGTTTGAATATGGCAACATTCGCGTTTTTCCACTTGCATGCTTGGTTTGAATATGGAAACATTCAACGTGTGAAGGTAAAAATTGTGCATGGAATAGCCTGAAAATTGTATGAATCTAGCTAAACATGTTCTGAAAGCAGTATTCAAAATTTTCCATTCACTATAAAATAATGTCGCTGATGTTTGATTTTTGTGCATGTTTATGCCATTCTGGCTCAATGTGGAGTGTCATGATTTCATATACGTTTCCTACATGATTTGGTCTATCTTATCAGGTGTGACATACATGCCTCACCATATACTAGATAAATATATTAAATCATAAAAGTTTCTTATCTGCTCCACCATATCATTTGCATACATGCTTTTCATAAAATTCTTATATGACCATGCCATATATGATCTTATACTCATTGTTTCATTAGTAATATATGATCAGATATATTTTCCCATATGTAT
This sequence comes from Darwinula stevensoni, assembly GCA_905338385.1. NCBI lineage: Eukaryota > Metazoa > Arthropoda > Ostracoda > Podocopida > Darwinulidae > Darwinula > Darwinula stevensoni. The sequence continues at coordinate 5,012 of CAJPEV010002538.1, forward strand.
TCATATAATATAATATACAGGGTGTCCCAAAAGTCAATATGCCATTTCAAACTGCGATATTTTCCAAAATACAAGGTGGAGGTCACTGTTTTTAGTATTGATGGAAATAATGATATTTAGAATTATTTTAATGATGATGAGTTTGAAACAGACTCAAACAAAAATAGCTTCAAATGCATATTCAAAAGGTATACTTTTTTAGGGATATTTGGTACAATTTGTTGAATCCTTTTTTACTAAATTGCCAAATTTTGTTTTCCTCTCCTCCTAAATTGCGACAGACTCGAGAAACACAACAAAATATTATTTTAATAGATTTGATTTTGCTGTCATATGATTTCACTGTTTATTTGTTTACGATTGACGCTGGAGAACACCCTGTATGATAGACTACATATGTCCCATATATCATATATGCCCATTTCTTATAAAATCATACATGATTTTTCTGTATGGTTCATGAGGCCTAAGTCCATGCCAAATGGTGAAGTGAACCATGTCATTGTAAATGAGATACATTGACCATCTGTTTTCTTCTGTTCAAGTATTCACTCCCCTGGAGTAATCATGTGGAGCCTAGTAGGATACAACCTGGTTGACCTTTGTCCCAAACTCAAGTCCACAAATAGGCAGCAATCATTCCTTTTGTTAAATTTAGATACAAACATCCTGTATATTCATGCTGTGATGTCATCTGACTCTTCTTTTTTTTCACCACATACACTGTGAGAAAAATAAAACTCAATGAATGGACTAATACAAAATTATATGGATTCCATAATGAAGATAGTAGCACTAGGTGCAAAATACAGTATCACTTGCTTTGAGCGAACCCATTTCTTAAAAGGGAGAATGAACAGTATATTAGAATAAGAAGAATATAATAATAGAATGTATTAGAGTAATCTTTAAAAAAAAAAGTTGCAGCAATAAAAAATGAAAAAAAAAATCAGAGCATAAAGTACAGCCTTACTCGATTTATCACCCTCTTTCCTCCAGAGCGATGAACAAATTCTTCAGGTGTTGCTACAGTGAGACTCTTCACATCATTGGATCTATCTGGTTCTCTCTTAATGGCCATGACTCCCTGAGACATACTTGGTCTGAAATGCACACCAAACAACAAATAAACCAGAAGAATTTTCACAGCCATTCAGGGAAAAGAAAATTAGCAGAAGTCACATATGTTCAATTACTCTAGATCAGTGGTTCCCAAACCTCCTTTTACTTGCATTGAACCTTCATGGGCCCGGTGGGTTGTGACCCACCGTTTGGGAACCGCTGCTCTAGATGCCACAAGTATCAAGTGGCACATGAAAAACATGCTGTTTTGAGTTTATTTCTCAGCTTCCAGATGAGGCAGAGGCAATAAAAATCTCACTATGAGTACATCTACCTTTCCTCTTGCCCCAAAGAAAACTCTACATTTATAACTGACAGAGTACACACAAAGCAGCTGTTCAACTAGGACATCTAGAAATGTTTCACATCATGCACAGTTCGGAAAGAGGGGCTGCTGCACAAGCACAGTATGACACAAAGCTGATTTCTTTACTGGGTGCTTGGTACTTGGTGGTCTAGCTGGTGAGCTGAGTGAACATTATGTGAGGCACAGCTGTTGCATTGCATAAAGAAGTGTAATATCTTGAATCCATCAGGTCTGAATTCTTTTCTAAATGAAAACTTTCCTAAAACCTGTTATTCTGTGACTGAGTTGTCTATGAAGGGGGTAAGTCAGTGAATCAACTTTCTGCAAAATGCTCCACTCCCAAAAATAGGATCAATAGATGGTGTTTTCTGGGTAACATCAAAGGACTTCCAATAACATATATGATGAAAATAGATTAATGTTAAAGTAAATTTTAAATTTAAAAGACCGTGACCTCCCATGTGGAAAGATTATGTATGCTAGTTATGTGCAACTATCTGTGCCATATAATGTAATATATTTTTCATGTATTGAAATATGAATGCATATATATGAGAGCATATATAGTTAAAGTGTATGATCCGTGGAAGGATTATTCATATATTTAACATACTTGAGCAGCATATATATTCCATATAAAATAAATCTATGGTTTGAGGAATGAGTTCCTGCATATAGTATGATGTACCTGGTTTATGTGCATAATTTTTATAAAGGGCATTCATGCATACACATGATCAGCATGCATGCTTGCATAACAAATACAAGGGGCATTCAATAAATAAGTGGACAACAATGAAAATGTGTATGAAACTTTGGTTCAATAAAAATAATTGTCCACTGCTGTTAAGGCACTTATTCAAAAGTTTCACTAGCGAGCTGATACCATTCTCGTAGAAAGATGATGGTTGCTGCTGAATGAAAGTTCTGACCATATTCTTCACATCTTTGTCCGAGTGGAACTGTTGACCTTTTAGTGCCTTCTTTAATTGCCCAAAGATGTGAACATCGCAAGGGGATAAGTCGGGACTGAATGGAAGGTGGTACAATGCCTCCCATTGCCACTTGTTTAAGATGTCCTGTGTAATGTGGACTGTACAGGGGCAGGCATTGTCATGCAACAAGGCAACAAACAAATAAGCGAAACGTTAGCAAGTTTACTCAAGGAAATAAAGCCTTTTGACCAATAAGGTTGCCATGCAGCATGACAACGCCCACCCCCATACAGCCCACACTACATAGGACATCGTAAACAAGTGGCAATGGGAGGTATTGGACCACCCTCCATACAGTACTGACCTATCCCATCGTGACTTTCACATATTTCAACCATTAAAGAAAAAGAAAGACACTGAAAGGTCAACGGTTCCACTCAGATGAAGATGCGAAGGATATGGTCAGAACTTTCATTCAGCAGCAACCATCATCTTTCTGAGAATGGAATCAGCTCACTAGTAAAACTTTTGGATAAGTGCCTTAACAGCAATGGACATTTATTTTTATTAAACCAAAGTTTCATACACATTTTCATTGTTGTCCACTTATTCATTGAATGCCCCCCTTATATAATGCTAGGAATATACAGGGTGAGTCAAAAGTCCTGCCCACCTTTTGAACGTTAATAACTTCTCAATGCTAGACCTAATCATGTGGCAGTTTTCACCATTTGGAAGACTAGACAATTCTGTATTGAATGAAGGATATTTTGCATTATTTTCCCAATGGTATCCTTCAAAAACGAAATTTCTATTCCAGGGGTTATACAAAGGTATTGGCACCTGAAAACACGCTGGTGGCACCGTATCAAATGGCCAGTTCAAGGGTTAGAGTTACTTGGCTTAGCTGAGGAAAATGGAATGATTGACCATTGATAAGCAACTTGCAAAGGTTCGGCTTAACTCCAAATGTGACAGAAACCACTAGACATTTCATCAAGAAAATATGTCAAGACACTGTCAACTGCTAGTTGATTGCCAGTATCAGCTCGAATTTTGACAGGACGGGAATCGTAGCAGATCTTCACCGATCAGGACACCCTCTGACACTCAAACAGAAAGTTAAACAGGGTGCTGCAAGCATGTTTTCAGGAGCCAGTGCAGTTAAATGACCTCCATAATAGGAATTTCATTTCTAAAGGATACCATCAGCAAAATATTGCAAAAATCCTTCCTAAGATAGAGACTTATCTTGTCTTTTGAATGGTGAAAACTGAATCTCCATTAGACCTATGGTTGAAAGGTTATTAACATTCAAAAGGTGGGCAGGACTTTTGACTCACCTTGTACAGTGCCGGCAGAAAGTTTATGGTAATCCATTTTAGGAGAAGTTTTATGATTAGTTGTATGATTAAAATGCCTACGTTGCAATTATATGCAATGTAAACGTGTCAAACATTTGTACAAACACATCATTGTTCATAAATTCGCTATTCTGCCAAAGCTATTATCTGTAGCTACTGAAATATGCAAGTAGGCGTATTTCCAAAATATGATAATTTAACCTAGCAGCGGAAAAACATGCAAATGTTAGCAAGCATGAGTCAAAATACAGAGCAGTTTCTCAATGTTGATGACAATTTATTCACGAGCACACAGGAAGCAATGAAATATCAGTACTTTGCTGGATATCCATGATTCCTCATCACTGCCGAGATTCTCCTAGGCATTGACTCGATGAGCCTGAGGCACTCCTCAGAAGTGACTTCATTGCACCAAGCATGCATGATCTGCTGTTTTAAGTCATGCAAACTGCTAGGGTTGCACCGTGCCACCCGTCTCTTCATCATGTTCCACAAATTTTCTATCGGATTCAGATCTGGACTGTTTCCAGGCCAGTCCAGCACCTGAACCCCTTGGTCTTGGAACCATTTCATGGTATGTCGGGATGTGTGGCAGGGCGCCTTGTCTTGTTGAAAGATGCTGTTTGGCACCTGCACCATCATAGTGGGCAGCTTTTCACCTAAAATGGATGTGTAAAGCTGAGAGTTCATCCTTTGGTTAGAATTTAGGAATGACAGCGTACCATGCCCAAGATGGCTGAAACAACCCCATACCATAACAGAGGGAGGATGCTTTACTGTCTTCTTGGTATACCGTGGATCAAGTGGGGATGCACCTGGAGGCAATCTGACATGTTGATGGGTGTTGGTGAGGAGTGTGAAAGTGGACTCATCACTGAAAATAACGCGCTTCCACTCATTAGCAGTCCACGATTGATATTGCCTGCACCATGAGAGTCGCTTTAGCCGAGCTGCTTTTGAAATCAGCGGCTTCATGCCTGGTTTTCGAGCCCTCATGTTGAGCTCTCCTGAGAGCCTTGAACGAATGGTTCTTGGAGCAACGTGGTCAAGTCTTGGTGCCAGTGCAGCCTTGATCTCAAGTGATGTAATAAAAGGATTCTTCTTGACTTCACGGGCAATCATTTTATCATCACGTATTGTTGTTTTTCTTGGTCGGCCAGAACGTGGTGCAACTGCTGTTGAACCAGTCTCTCGGTGCTTCTTGATAATGAGACTCACTGCCTGCTGGGATACACCACATTCTCTTGCAATCTCTTGCTGGGTCATTGAGGTGTGGCCTGACAAAGTGATGATTTTCACCTTGATGGCCTCTGTCAATTGTTTTGCCTTGCCCATCACTTCTTGTGCATAAAAAATGCAGCAACCACACCTACAGTAACCCTGCGGATGCTGTGCAGATATGTTGATATTTCCTTGCTAATGGTTGGTTCGATACTATGCACTTTATGGTTCAGTACACATGCTGACTTGTTTAGGCATAGAGGCATACCAACACAAGATGTCTTGAGCTTAACCTACCACACAAACGCGCACACACACGCACGCTTAGCATACTCCTTGGCAAACCCACGTCTGTAGCTATGACTAATCAATTAGCCAGCATGATATATGTACCCTGGGAAGCAGCATTTTATCGCAATTGTGATTGAAGCTATGAATGGACAATTACCATAAACTTTCTGCCGGCACTGTATATCCCAGATGCATAAGGTATAAACAGTTTATATGGTATGGTCACAACCACACAGCACAGTGACATGCCAGGGATGTCTACAACTAGACAACTTGTTCCAAGGTCTTTATGGGATATTTTAAGGACATCTTCAGTCAGAAGGTATCTGACAACACAAAAGGGATGTCTTCAGGACTTTGTAAAGATGTCTTTTTGACTTCTTCAGTTGAAGAATACCATATTTTATTTTTAAAGGGTTGTCCCATATGGCAAGAAATGAGTCTGCTTCAGAAAGAAAGGCACCCAGATATTTTGAAATTGCTGAGAAGTCCCTAGTAGGTACCTCTGGGAGGTACTTGTCCTGTGTTGGAAGTGAATGGTTTTTGTATTTTCACAGAAGTGACAGATGAAGTCCCAATTCTCAGCTTAGATCCTGAAGTTATTTTTGACATTTGAAAAAGACTTGTGAGAGTAACATGATTTCATGCATGTTTCATACTTGACTTGGTTATGCCTCTTATCAGGTATGAAATATATGCACCACTACATACTAGATAGATATACTAAATTGTACAAGAATCTTACCTGCTCCTCCATATCTTTTACATACATACTTTTTATAAAATTCTTATATGGCCTTGCCATACAAGATCATATACTCAATGTCTCAATAAGAAGATATGATATTTTCCTCCATATATGTTCACATAACAACATATATGACAGACTAAATATATCATCCCATTTATCACATGTGCAAATTTCTCATAAAATCGCACATGATTTTTCCACATGGGCTGATGAACCAATTGGGCAATATGCACATGATACACTTTTATTGTGCTAGTTGATACGGTCTTACACTATGATTGCCACCCATCTTACAGAAAACTCTAATAAATTCAAGACAAATTGCTATACATTGAAAAGAAGTTTCATATAATACAGTTTCTCTTTGCTTGATTCAGTTAAAATGGCTCATCTGATTGGTGATGGAGAAAGAATAAAGTTATTGCACAGACAATGGCAATGGAAAACTTCATTTTCAACTTCATTGGCAATGGAAAAGCAATGGAAAACTTCATCAAATGCACCTGGATTGCTCAAAAAGTTCAAAGCAATGAATCTAGGGTGACTTAAAACCAAACTAGGAACTTTTAAGCTTGGCTTCCATTCCTAGAGGAGGCATTTCAATTTTTGAAACAATTCAAGTGTCTCCATTGTAATTCCTTCTTTTCTTCACATAATTAACATTATACACTTGGTATGGCAAAAAAAAGGTTCCTAAATTTCAGTCCACATTTCTCAGTTAACTATCCATCAATCCCCTCTGAACATGCCTTATACATAATATCGCATGTTCCCCACCAACATGTTACATTTTGACTAAATCCATTCTGCTAATGTCAAGCTATGAGCAAAAACTTAAAAAAAAATCAGGATATAAAATTGGACAAGGAGCCTGAGATCACAAAGTCCAAAAAATAAGTCAATGTACCCAGAGGATCACTTTCCATCCACACTGTACAAGTAAGGCATAAGCAGTAAGCCAAGTTGAATAATGACATACATTATTTATGTAGTGGTGACAACAGAAACTTCCTACAAGAATAACATCATGATGCAGCAAAACACTTAGTCTGTTACCTGGCCATACGTTTTCTATTCCTTGGAGACAAGTTATGAGAACTCATCCTTCACTAAATCCAAAGCACTTCCAGAGAAGATCTTCACCATGGGTGAAGGTCAAACGAACATGGAGGACTCATGAAGACAAACACTTGGAGAGGGAGAGCAAAAAAGAAGAGGAGAGGAATAAACAAACAATATGCTACTACTCCATCACCATATCTGATTACCCTGACCTTCCCAATGGGCATAATGATGCTGGGAGAAACACCTCTATTTAATTTTATAGCCAGAAAATTACGCAAAATCTTTGGATATGAGCATTGCAATAAACAAGACACCTGGCTGCTGAACATGTGGAATGTGAGTAACACCAGGAGCACATAACATGAACTTCTGAATCAGGAAAGAAGCACATCGACCTCTGGAGTTCATCTGAGAAACAAGAGTAAAGGTCATTTCACACTTTGTGTGTCATGTGTCCTTTGCATCAATGCTTGAGCAGGTAGGCAGACACATACATGCACATGCTTGTCCACATGTGTGTCCTCTAACTTTACAAAACCCAAGGCTTGCATTTTCAATCAAGCTCATCCCAATTCCACATACAAACCCTGCATTTTGTGGAAACTTTTGAATCTAAGCGTACATGTGTGCACACATGTGTGTCTGCCTGCCTACCCAGTATTGATGCAAAGGATGCATGACATGCAAAGTGTGAAATGACCTTAACATGAGTTCTACACACCCACTCACTTAATATTTATACCTCAAATGAAACTAATACAATGCATATCCACTTGCCAAGTATTTTTCTGCTGTTATGGTTCATGTAGATTCATAAAACTCTTCAATGAGCTCCTAAAGGCACCCATGGAAGATTCTGATACACAATACTTGGAGCTAGCCTCACCATGAACAAGCAACAAAAAAAACCCATGAAGAATGGTAAGTCCCCTGGCATGGATGACATCCAAGCAGAGGCATTTAAAGCAATGGGCACCAATGGTGCTTGAGGTTGCATAGGATGTGTCAAAACTGCATGGAAATCAGGGACAGCACCTATGGATTGGCAGACTGATGCAGTGGCTCCCCATCCTAAGAAGGGGGGACTGGAGGGAGAGAACCAATTACCATTAATTCAATCTCGCCTGTGTTCACCTTGAGACTAAGTTATTGAGCACTTTCTGAGTTTTGTGAAGATGAAAGTTGCATGAAGCTTCTCACAGTCACTCCAATTCCATGATCCTTCCAAATATTGCTCTCCAATTATCATCTAGCTTCAACTCTAGACAAAACTTAAAGCTTAAGTAAAAGTGATTAGGATATGAAAATTGGTTTCTGGGTTACAAGACCAAATGCATCATTACAGATAAAATCCAGGATCCTAACCAGAGCTTTGTGGTATACCAGTATTTTCATCATACCATGGTGCTTTATTTAAGTGATAATCATACAGTACCAACCCCTCCTACATTTTCAGTATTATTGCCACAATATGAAGACTGTGGAATAACATAAGTGTTCATACTGCCACCACAGTGCCATACTGAGACCCCTTTCTAAATAATAATAAAAAAGTTACCTTGTCAATTAATCTATATCCATCCATGGTGGGGGTTGGTTTTTGGGGTGGGTTTTCCCCACCATGTGGGGAAAACTGAAGCAGCCTGAATGTCACAGGAGTAAATTTAATCCTGACTCATGGACCAAGATTCATCATTTGTGTGTTCAACCTGGTCTTTGACTGCACCATTGGTTTATAAGTGTTGCTGTGCCTGAACAGCAGCCCTCTAAGCACTTTGGCATTCTCAGCCTAAAGTTTTTCACTGTAGTAATGACTGTATGCCATTCAGAATGTAGGCAACATTCTCCTCAAACAACCCCACAAGAAGCAGCAGCATGGGTTTAAGTCAGGACTCCTTGCATGCATGTCAACTGACACTCGGCAACCAATCCACAACACATGAAACTCCTCATTCAATCAATTCCTCACAGTCTTGCAAAAGTGGGGCTTGGGTCATCATCAACCTGACATGCCACAGAAGCCATGTTTCCATCTGAGTGCACTGTTGCTGGGTGCGGACTCTTCTACTTGTCTGCAATGCTGCTGTTGGCAAAGGCTATTCAGTGAACATTCAAAATGCTGGTTATGCTCAATGTGGCATTCCAGCCATAAGTGGCTTGCCCCCAGCACTGGACTAGAGCAGGAATCCTCCAAACTACTCATCTGGCAGCAACTTAAACTGTTACCAGAGAGAAAGTTTATGAGCTGCCAAAAATTATAAAGATTGTGCTTCCAGTTGATCAACTCAAAACTAATGCTGAGTCTATCTGAAAAAGATAAATAGAAAAATGAATGCTTCAGTAACTTATCAGACACCTTGTAGTCACTTATTTGTAGGTTTTAAAATTTAGAGGTTAAACTAAATCTCAAGAAGTTCACCTATCTGTTTAATTCTTTGCATTGTTCTAATAGGGATAAAAATTGAGAGACAGCATGTTTGACCCAAAAAGAAGCTACTTGCCATGTTTAACCAAAATCTGAGAGGGTTTCATGTTATCCATTGGGTGAGTTGACAGAATTATCCCTCTATGTAACAGAGCAAAGAGACACTGAACAGAAACAACTTAAACCATGATTCTCAAAAACACCTCAAGGTCTGACTTCTGTCTCAATGAGTAAAAACTTAATTTGGATTATTATGAGTACCTCAACCCACGTGAATTTTCCATATAAGACCATATATGAAATGGCCATTTAGTGCAATACATACATGAACATATGTGAAACATGTATGGGATTTGACACAAGTCACATAAAATCATGTAAGAATGAAAGTATATTACCTCATACATTTTCATGTATTGGCTCATACAAATGCACCATATACTGTCCATATATGCCATGTCATATCTATGTATGGTGAGATTACTTGAAACATGTCTGTATCCCAAAAGGATCCATAATCCATCAAATACTGCATTATCATAAAAGTTATTTTCATCAGTGATGCTATTTCATGACAAAATTTGACTTAATTCACGTAGGAGTGTCTTCTTCATCTTGACTGACAACTCACAAGATAGATGGGAAAGAAAACTGTATTTCTTCCTGAAACAATCCAATGAAGGAATTGTTCAATGAAGGCACAGCACGGCATGTGCCCCCCCCCCCCCAACAACAAAAATACATTAATACAAAGAAAAAGATGCATGAAATGCATAATAACAGTGTCCCAGAGTTCTTGTGGCTCCTCCCACTTTTATCATCTGCAATATGCTTTTGCTACCTACAGAGGGTATGGCAAGTCCATAGATCTTTAGAAAAAGCATGTATGTAAAAGATATGCTAAAGCAGATAAGAAACTTGTTTATCTACTCTATGGTGAGGCATATATGTCATACCTGATAAAATACATGTCCAAATCAGATAGGAAACATATATGAAATCATGACACTCTTGTAAATCTTGCCCAAATGTCAAAAATGGCTTCTGGAACTAAGTTGAGAATTGGCACTTCATTTGTTACTACTGTGAAAATACAAAAACAACTCACTAATATGATGAAAATAAAAACATGTATGTATATGTGAATCAAGATGTCCATGTTAATTTCAAGTTGTGCAAAGTTTTCTTCACATGCAAGCCATTATGCAGGATTATAACCACAATTAAAAAGAGTAGCAAAACCTTTCCAACACGAAGCATGGAGTCCCATGTGAAAATACCACATATTGCAGGGTGTACGATTCCATATGGCCTTGTATGGTCATATATTTGCAATGCACCACCATATATATATACATATATTAACGATTGTATAGTGTATAATATATTTTACCTGCAATGCAATATTAAGTGTGATGGGCTAAAGGCATCATGTCTGATATGTGGTGAATATCCATGGACAAGATATATGTTTTACTAACAACCATATATTGGCTGAAGAGTCAGGCAGACAGGGCAGAAGAGCCAAGCCCTGTCCCAGGGATGCAAAGGGGATGGGGTTTGATTTTGAATCCCTCCCAGCTTAAGCTCCCAGTTGGAAACAGCTATAACTTCTAAACAGCTATAACATAACAATAGAGTGCGGGCACCAAGCCCTGTCCCAGGGATGGGATGCCAGAGTGGGGGGGGGGGGGGGGGGGGGGGGGGGGGCCCCCCCCCCCCCACCNGGGGGGGGGGGGGGGGGGGGGGGGGGGGGGGGGGGGGGGGGGCAGCTGGACCACCCTGCCCCTAACTGGAAAATACGCCACTGCAAGAGGTTGTAACAAATGAGGGTAATTGACCTTCAGATGCCTCTGAAACTAATTTTTAATGCATCCATTACATTTTACTCGAAATATTTGCTATTTATAGAGCAATTTTATAGCAACTTAAAAGTAATTTGCCAAAAGTTTGATTTTGAACCCCCCCCCCCCCAGTTCAAAATCCTAGTTGGAAACAGCTATAATTTCCAGCTGGACCCCTGTTGGAAATTCAGACCCATTCCAAAAAGCTGGATAGTAAAGTCAGATCCAGATTGTTCCTAATTGCAACACTGGTAGAATGAGAATGTTTTGTTGGCTGTTCTTGCTAGAGGTCCATCTACAAAAGCAGCTGAATTTCAACTGTAAATTTCCAGCTGTGAAACAACCTGTAATCTGCTGTTTTTCTGTTCTTTGCCACCTGGAAAATTTTAGTCAGGGTTTCAAACTGGGCCCTACCCTCTGTAGGTAGCATAAGCGTATTGCAGATGATAAAAGTGGGAGGAGCCACAAGAACTCTGGGACATTGTTATTATGCATTTCATGCATCTTTTTCTTTGTATTAATGTGTTTTTGTTGTTAGTGGGGGGCACATGCCGTGCTGTGCCTTCATTGAACAATTCCTTCATTGGATTATTTCAGGAAGAAATACAGTTTTCTTTCCCATCTATCTTGTGAGTTGTCAGTCAAGATGAAGAAGACACTCCTACGTGAATTAAGTCAAATTTTGTCATGAAATAGCATCACTGATGAAAATAACTTTATTTCAGGAAGAAATACAGTTTTCTTTCCCATCTATCTTGTGAGTTGTCAGTCAAGATGAAGAAGACACTCCTACGTGAATTAAGTCAAATTTTGTCATGAAATAGCATCACTGATGAAAATAACTTTTGAAGGTTAATGTCTATAATATTGAAACTTTCACCTTCATTAACAAGGGTGCATATATTATAGAACACCATGAAACATGAGTTCTAGGAGTAGGTTACTGTGGTCTATGAGCAAATAAAAATGAATTGATTGTAAGTTATGTATGGTGACTTGCACATGAATGATAATGCAGTATTTGATGGATTATGGATCCTTTTGGGATACAGACATGTTTCAAGTAATCTCACCATACATAGATATGACATGGCATATATGGACAGTATATGGTGCATTTGTATGAGCCAATATATGAAAATGTATGAGGTAATATACTTTCATTCTTACATGATTTTATGTGACTTGTGTCAAATCCCATACATGTTTCACATATTTTCATTTATGAATTGCCCTTAATGGTCATAAATGCCATATGTCAAACTGCCTAAATATATGGCCATTTCATATAAGGTCTTATATGAAATTTCCACATGGGGTATTTGTAAATTATATATGAAAATGCCACAAAGTAATTGCTTTTCATACCATATGGCCATACCATCTAAATTATATATCCCATATGCATATGGTACAACATACATTTCCAGCAATACATATTTTTAAATGAAAAAATGCGATGCTGGGCATGTATTCACAATATATGAACGTTTTTCATAAAAACCATATACTTAAACTAGGTGCATCATACATGCAGGAGTCCATCCCTATTACAGTATATATTTTTCATACAGAACATTTATGCTGCCCTGGTATGTTAATATATGAATAATCCTTGAATGGATCATATGCTCCAACCATATATGCCAGCATATATGTGCATGCATATTTCAATACATGATAAATATATGAAATTGGAAGCCATTGATAATAGCATATAACTACCATATATGATCTTTCCATATGGGTTATTCACTGGGTGCACTAACACTTGATGGCACATTTTAAATATGCCATGACTGGGGGAGTGTCACACATAAGTAGGCGAATAGAACAAAGTCATGCCTTCACAGAATTGAACAATCCTTTGCATGAGGCACCTTCTGACCAAAGTAAAACATGCTATAAATACGTTCAGGGGTGTGCAAGAACGAAGTTCAATCCTTAATCGAACTTCACTTTCAAAGGAGGTGCAGGTTTTCCTCAAAGCCACTCACCAATACAAGGATTTCTATGGAATCATGGGCCTCAGTGATGTACATGTGCATGATATGAATGGGATACTATTAATATCTTCCAGTTTCTTATAGAATTCACAACAGGAACTTCTTTGATCTAGGGTTGGGTTTCAAAACAAGATGCTTGGCAAGATAAAAATTTCATTTCTTGTCAAGTCTTGATAAGGTGTCTTCCACCTTTACAAATAAACCAATATTCCCATGTTAAGTGAAAATATTTATTTATTTGTTAGGTTTTTTCTCCATTCAGGGCCGTTTCTAGGCATGGGCAATTGCCTGGGATGCCAGCAGGATAAGGGAGGGAGGGGGGCATCATTGGAACTCTTTGCCTTGGGCACTAACATGTCCAGAAACTGCCCTGTCTCTCCTCATTTTACCTGATTGTGACATTTTTGTCATATTGACAAGATCTTGCTTTTTTCTTGCCAAGATTTTTTCCTATCAAGTCCAACCCTACTTTAAACTTGATGAAGTTTTGGCTCCCATTGCTTCTGTATTCTCTTAAGTGCTGCTAGTTTTTCTTTTCCTATCAGTTGTGCTTCATGGGCTTAAATCATAACCAATGAAAGAAACCCTTTTTGAATTAGTACCTCATGATAAAACATATGTCAAGGGTAAATGTTGGCTATTTATTCTGTAATGGCAAATACCAAATTTGATTTTCATAGGCCCATGCAAAGCGAAGGCCTAGAATGAAACATCATAACAGGCCTTTCAGGCTGTCTGGATGCTCTAAGTAGAAACTTCAGACTACCAATTGCATATTATATAATCATTCTTGGACATAGGAAATCCCTCTGGCAAAGAAAATGAAGCATGTAGTAAAAACAGTCTCTACATGTTTCCATTAGAAATGGATTGAAGCTTGCATGCTTGACTCCCCCCAGCTCATTAGTATGCTTCCTGCCACCAGATGTCTCCAACCTAATGCACCCAGCAAAGAGACTAACTTCATATGTGGACAAGATGTGACATGGTACATATGGTGCAATTGTAGTAGCCAATATATGAAAATACATGGGGCTATATATTTTCATTATAATATGATTTTAAATTACTTGTGTCAAATCCCATACATATTTGACACACGTTCATATAGGAATTGCACTAAACGATATATGCCACATATTCATCAGAATGGCTAAATATATGACCATTTCATATATGGTCTTATATTCCATTTTAACATGGGCATGGTCCCTCCTTCATTTACATCAACCCCTGGTTCAGCAATTACCACACACTAATGCACAAATTAGTTACTTCGAACTTAAAAACTCTTTTTACAAATATTTTATGTTTCAAGCCCAAATTAAGAATTGAGCATGAACACCCACAAAAAACCTGGCCAGGAAGCATAGCCATGTGTAGAAAACTCTAATCTGAAAAGGTTAAAATATGATGTTTTGAAAGACTTGCTAAAATACTTGCCAAAGGCTTGTAGATACATGCAGTGTCCAATGCAAGAGAGAAAGGAGAAGCTTCAATAAATATTTTTGTGAAGAAGGAATGATGCTCCTGGTCTGTATTGGAGAAGGCATTGACAGATTATATGCTCAAAGGAAAATATGACAGAACAAAAACCAATGAAAAGATGATCAGAAGTGATCAGCAAAAAAGGCTTTAAAAACTCTTATTTGTATACCAATAGAGGAAGTGCAACAACTTAAACTTCAGTAGTGAAATTTTTTATTTTAGACCAATTAATAGTGAAAGACATAGATAGACCAAACTCCCTTTGGAGGAGGCATCAAATTTCTCCACCTGATATCAAAATGACCCATGTTATTGGCCCAATGTGATAACAATCAATATAACAGTGACATGACCATATCTTAAACCATACTTGCAATGGAGGTGACAATTTTTTAGACTAAGTAGCTTATAGACTGTTAGGAGTTTCCAAAACACTTGAGTCGAAATTATACCTTACTCGAAGGGAATCTACATGCCAAATTCAAACCAAAAAATTGAGATATCAACAGGAATTGCTCATGTCTGGCTGGTTTTCTACCACATATGTTCTATAAACCATATTAGCTTGGGTGACATAAGCCTGAAGAGCTTGGGGCTAATGGAATCTGAACCAACATTTCTTAACAAGTACCAATTTGGAAAGAACTGGTTATGTTAATGCTAAATAGTATTTTAGCATTCTTAGTCACTTTCAGTTTCAAGTTACAAGGAGGCAAGCATTAAGTTCCCAACCATGGGTAAGCTGCATGGATATGGAGAGGCATAACTGCCTTGAAACACTTGCCTCATCAAACGCCGTCTCCGATCTTCTCTGCTGAGTGGCCTCTCAACCTTCATTAGGGTATTCTCATCTGTGTCTTCACTCGGATGGCCAATTTGAAAATTAATCCTCTGTTGTCTCTCACCACTTCCATCTCCGGTTGGCTCAGATGACTTTGCAGCCATTGTCACCTGAACATAAAACAGCATAGTTGGTCAATGTCACAGAGAGAGCTTCCCATGAGATAGTTGCAAATGCAAACAGGATATAGGCCTATTATTTAGTCCCTGGGAGGCATTTATGTACACAATCAATCCCCATTCAGGCTTGGCCTAGATTAGTTCTGCAATTCATAGAAGTCAGGATGAGTGAGCCAAAATAGCCACAGATACCTTAGCATGGAATGAAATGTATTTTCCGTAGGTAGGCATAAAAGCTACAACAACACTGAATGTGGAATCTGAACCCTAACGTTAGCCTGGAAATTTTATTTATTATAGGCTCTGCTTGACTTTCCAATTGATTCATTGTCCCTTCTTTCCTGAGAAGCCCCTGTGGCCTTATCCCTTGCGTGTTCAGCCGTAAAATAAGATTTTCATGGCACACTTCAAAGAAAGCAATGCAAAACTTTGCTAGGAGAGCTCTAAAGGTACTTTTACCATAAGCACACGCGTCACACTCACGAAGGTGGGGCTGGTGAATGGCTAAACCAAAGACCTTATACTAAGAAGACTGGGCACTCTGTGGCGGCGCCTTCTTTGATGTCGGGGAAACCTCCTGCCCTGGTGTTTGGCCCCAGAACTACGCAGAACTGACCAATGGGATCATTGGATTGGAATGTCGCGTGAAATATGGCTGCCTCTGGATGCAAGTACTGCGTCTACGTAACATGCCAGGAAAAATTTGGCCAAATGGATCGAGATGTTCGGTTGCAACCGTTTCTCAAGGATCAGGGAAGGCACGCGCATGTGTTCACCTAGGGCTCTGCCCTAGGCCTATGGTCATGGCTTTAAATATGTGTAACAAACGAATTAAGTAAAATGCTGAGCAACTCCAATGACCCTACCTGGTGTTTGGCCCCGGAACTACGCAGAACTGACCAATGGGATCATTGGATTGGAATGTCGCGTGAAATATGGCTGCCTCTGGATGCAAGTACTGCGTCTACGTAACATGCCAGGAAAAACTTGGCCAAATGGATCGAGATGTTCGGTTGCAACCGTTTCTCAAGGATCAAGGAAGGCACGCGCATGTGTTCACCTAGGGCTCTGCCCTAGGCCTATGGTCATGGCTTTAAATATGTGTAACAAACGAATTAAGTAAAATGCTGAGCAACTCCAATGACCCTAACGAAAAGGTCAACATTTTCGCGTCTCGGATTGACAGGCCTGTTAGAATGGGATGACTTCAATTTTGAAGGGATAAAAACAGGCTGTGGATAGTTATCTTGCAGCTTCGCTTTGGATTTACAGCCGTACTAGCGCGGCCTGCTGCAGCGTCAAACTTCGGGCGCGAATTCGTTCAAGAGACACTAGCGCTCTGCTCCAGGAAGCGCTGACGTTAGTTCGAGGGCCAACCACCAGGGCATAGACCGCCATTGCGGTTACCCTGCTTTCGCGCAGAGTGTCCAGTCTTCTTAGTATAAGGTCTTTGGGCTAAACAACCCGGACGGAACAAAATAAAGTACTTCCCTAGAGAAAATGAATTATTCCACCTGGTGACGAGATAATGACCTTCAAGAATTATCCCCATCCACGGGACTCAGTCAGCAGATCAAGTTGCCAGATTTCCGAGTTGCTTTGTGATATGAGTTCTCACGATTCCTGTAAACTATGCACCACTGGCTGCTTGAAGATTCTTTCAGATTACTTTAAAACCTTGCAAAGGAACAAGAAGTTAACATAGATGTATAGTGGTGAATATCGGATGCCCCCCCCCCCTCAAAAAAAAAACGCGTTCTTTTTGACGCTTTATAAAACTTTCTGTGGATGATCTGGGCTTATGATGTTTTCCTATCACATTGGGAACACCACAACATTTGTTTTCTAAATGTTTCATCCTGGGACGTAGCCAGGAATTCATTTCGTGGTTGTCTTTGCGATGCTCTTTCAAGTTCATGAGATGACAAAGTGGCTGAGGTAGGTGAGTGGTTGCTACCCGCACAGCGCAGTGATATCCCAGGGATGTCATTAACTGGACAATTTGTCCTATGGGCTTTATGGGATGTCCTGAATGCATCTTCTTTCGGACGGTTTTGAACATCTCCTAAGGGATGTCTTCAGGACATCTTAGAGACGTCTTTTAGACATCTTCAGTCGAATTCTTATAGATATATTGATAGAAAGGGATATCTTTAAGACATCCTTTGTCTAATGCTTCTGGACATCCTGTAGGAGATATCTTGAAGACATATTCAGTCGAACGCTTTTCGATATCTTGAGGAGGATGTCTTTAGGCATCTTCAGTACTCTTTGTCGCCTTCAGTCAGGTGCATAGCTTCGATGGTAGGTGCCTCCCATGGGCCCTGATCTCCAACCTCAGATCTTTTCTATCAAATTTATCAACTTGATTTGTCCTGAGGGTAAGCAAGGATTTTCATACCGTACATCAGGAAAACTGCCACTAGGAAAAGTGAAGAAAAAAAATTTGAATTTAGTCCGAGTTTGAATTTATTCTGCTATATTCTATTTAATGATGAGTGATCGGCATGTCTGGATACAACTATTTTGGTTGGAGGCCTGAGTCCATGCTTTCCCTGGGGCGTAAGACCAAATCATCTCGTCCATGGGCCCTCCTGTAAAGGTTAAATTTTGTTCCTTAGAGGTGTGTCTCCTATGGTGGCACCCTTCGGAACAAGAATTTCTTTCTCCATAACCGTCACTCTTCAATCGGTTAAGAACTTAAGATTAGGTGTTCCGAGGTATTCAAAGAGAGACATCGAGAGTAATGGGTTCTCTTGTGTGGTAGGAAATGAGTTTATTGTGGATAGGAAGGCGTCTGCAAGTACTACCAGGGACTTTTCACTTGTCCCAAGGGGATATCTCTGGGATATCTTAGGGATGTACTTGTGTTGTGTGGATGGGAATGGGGAAAACTTCGAAAGCCCTTTTGAGACATCAACCCCACGCACTTCATAGTTCAAGGTAGCCTCTTCCCAAAATTTTGCATGATTTTTGCATGAAAAGAGATATAGGTCAAGGACTGACCTTATTCTCATAATTTAGTGGGGGAAGGCTACTCATGATGGGCACATTCCAGTCAACCCCAACCCCACCGATCTTTCGTTACTTCCCCCACGAGTAAACAAAGATCCCTGCTGAGCGAGGCCCCTTCTTATCTGCACCATCTTTCTCTCTGTCCCACTGTCGGGGGCCATACAAATTCCAGCGTTTGGATTTTAAATGCTCAAGTTCAAAGGTCGGCAACCTACTACCTGCGAAATTTATTTTATGTTTCATTTATTATTTTCAAAACCACATACTCCTCCATTGAGCAGATTACCACCAATTAATATGTGTATAATCAATTATACACTCCGACCCCCACAGCGTCGAACCGTGTTAATCCAGCTAGCTAATAGTAAAAGATTGCCGACCCCTGGTCTAATTGAACAAAAGGTCTTGCACTGCCTTCTGTAAGTTGAGAATTTCTTAACAGGTTGACCGCCATGGGGCGCACCAGTGCGCCCCACTTCTTTTCCTTTGTTGCGCCTCCCCAGGTAACACATCCATATGGAAACAACATTGAAACAATGTTTCATGGCAACATTTATAATGTTGAAGCAACATTGAGGTGCCATATTGATTCAATGTGAAGATGTCATTTTTGTCAACATTGGTTCAACATTGAAATGGAATGTTGGAACAATATTTATGGCAGCATTCACTCAACATTCCTCAATGAGTCCCTTGTGATTGGGTTTCTCGCATGACCTATGGATGATGAACTACATACTGTATACAAAAGAGGATAAACCCTCTTCGGTATCTATAGGTCAGTACCCATAGAGTACTGAGAAGTTTGAGAGAATGGGTCCTCTTCAGTTCTGCAAGCAGCACCAAAGCCTTGTATGCCTAACTGGTTTGCAAAACGAAGATAAATTCTCTCAGCTCCTCTCTCAGAATCCTTCTCAATCTGAGTCTCAATCATTCCAAGGAAAACGTGTAGCACGCGTCGGATCCGATTGGACGCGTCCGACGCGCAAGGGCGCGTTCTGATTGGTCCTCCTGGAAAGAGTCGATCTCGACCTCAGGAATGCACTCGAGGACCCTTTGGAAAAGCTCTTCCCAATGAGAGCATTCGAATGGTCTCATTCGTAAGAGCTCCTGAATGGCCTCCCCCTCTTTGCGTTTCTCTCGGAGGAAAAGGAGAGAATGGGAGAAGAATGGACACACCGACGCTGAACGCACTTCGTAACCTCACTCTGCAATTAACTCAGACCTGGAACCAGCTACTACCTCATCTTGTGGAATCCTCCTGTAGTGTAGCACAGCCAACTCAAGGTACCACCTCTTTGCCAATTATTGATTATGGGGACTTTCATTGCGCATGGAGTGTACCATTAAATGACGGTGGCCCTGCTGACATTCCCAACCATTGGACCATTTTCAATGAACCATCCCGCGATCTCCACTGCCTGCCATGTTCAGACTCAGGTGAATTGTATTACGGATGCATTAAGCCACTGTCCGAGGAAATAGCCTTTGAGGACACCACCTACTGCTACCACTCAAATGAGGCAACACCCTTTGGCGAAGAGATGTCTCGTGGGAACACCAGCAACCTAAACTACCTTACTGAACCAATGCTCTCAGCTGACCAAGAGGAGCTCCTTGAGAATTCAACCTACTGCAACTTCAACTGGAAGCTGTGGAAGTGGAACTGGGACCCCCCTTGCTCTACTGCCCCAAATGAAGAGGAATGACTGAACCAATGCTCTCAGCTGACCAAGAGGAGCTCCTTGAGAATTCAACCTACTGCAACTTCAACTGGAAGCTGTGGAAGTGGAACTGGGACCCCCCTTGCTCTACTGCCCCAAATGAAGAGGAGTGCTCAGATGATACGTTCGTGGAGTCGGAGGAGACGAAGACCCCAGCCGAAAGGCTTACAAAACGCAAGACATCAACCAAAGGCCGTCAGAAGTCAGCTAATAGAACATGCCACTTGCATTCTATCGGCCAAGAAATGAAGAAACGTCTGCAGCAAAAGAAGAAAAAGAAGAGAATTTTCTTGGGGGAGGAAACAACACTTCTATTACTTCACTGTGCTGCGACCAAAACCTTTTTAAAGGAGTCTCCTCGGAGCAGGAGAAAAAGAAAGAGGAAAGGCTTTATCCGGAAAACATCCTCAGAGTCTGCCACACACCTCCTTATCTCACCCACATCTCTCAGCTACAGAAGAAAAGCCCGCAAGCACACGCCCACTTGACTTCCTCAGCCAAGGACGTGCCATTCATGAGATGGATGGAGGAAGAGTGGGACACCTGATACGGCCCGTCCTGCCAGCTGGGTCACATTTATATCCTTCACCCCTCTTTTGTCACCTTGTCATTCTGCAATTCTTTCAATTTTTTTTCACGCTTTTTTTTAAGCGTGAAAAAAAAATCGTGTTGGGTTGATGAACGGCATCGACGCAGTTCTCGCCGATGTTCTCCCAGCGTTGACAGCATTCCCGTGAGACTTTCCTGTGTTCCAAATGCGTCCAGGTCCCGAAGAAATCTCTTCGAAACTGAACTAATCCCGGGAAATTGCCAACGGTGTGTCACTTCGCCGACTCTGGCCAGGCGGTTCCCGATCCGGTTTGATGGGAGAAAGAGTGGGAGGACTCGGAAGCAAAATCACATGGTTATTTAAAGCGGTTATTTATAAGTCATTTATGTCGTTATTTGTTCCTTCACGGTCGTATTTTGTCACGGACCGTCTCTTTCAGGCCGCTTTACAGTAACTCTCCAGCAAAAAAAAAAAAATTAAATCAGCGTTGTATGAACTGAAATTTTGAAAACGAAATGAAAATTTTGAACCTTCCCACTGTTGTGGCGTTGCATCCAGCATTAAGTCAATATTTCAGTGTCGCCCATCGCAATGCTCAGATGAACGTTGAAATTCAGCACTGCACGTCGGGCCAACATTGACAACGTTATTTGCTTCAAATTGTTTGCAGGGACCCCAGTAGCACCCCTAGTGCTGGGTCGGTAAGGACGATCAAGGACACTATATGTCGTACTGAAAGTACTAATTACATTACGGTTACGGTTCCGTGCGTTCTCCGCAACTGGTGGTGGGAATCACAACACTATGTACGTCAGGGCTGATACAAATCGGGGGGTTATTTAAAAGAGGTACAGCGGCCAGGACCGCACCTAGGGGATAAATGGGACAACCACGCCGTTAAGTGAGTAAGCTAATACACAATCAAAACGTCGACCAATCAATCAATGATCCTGGGAGAAGGAGATCGGGGACATTTCCACCCGTGAGACGAAGGGGATCAGGGGGATCTGGAATGTCTAATCCCGCAGTGTAAATGGGTAGATGTTTATAGCCCGTGAACGATAAGTGTATAAGATACAGCGCGTCCAGGCCCAGAAAGGAGCGCTTTTAGTCCACAAAGGAGCCCAAGTAGCTCGCTTGTCACATTCAAGCCCGCAACCCCTTCCTTCCCTCTCCTCCAATTCACGCCCACGGCCTAAGGGCGGATTCAGTGGCGTCCTGCTCCAAGCGGGGAGGGGGGTCGGCCACCCCGACCCCGAGATGCAGATCACTCAGCATGCGAATTCTCGTAGACTGTCTTGCGCTAAGCTTCCAAGTCCGCCTTTGTTGCTCTTTTTACGTCTCTGTTCGGTCTCCTGCTGGGCTTCGACATGCTTTGACAAGTTATAAGAAATGTCATCCCATTATGGGTCCATGCCGACTGGTCCTTTCTGAGACTGGACGAGCTGTACGTGAGCTCTCTCCCACCAGATAGGGAAAAAAGGGGGGGGGGGGGGGGAACCTCTCTCCTCAATGCTGATTGATCATTTGTTGACCGTTGTCTATTTCAGCTCGTTCTTTTTTAAATTACAGGACCTGACCAAGGACGTACGTGGTAAAAGAGGAGAGATCCCTCTCATTCTGATACCTCCTCTCCCAAGGAACGATCGACCAAAGGTCAAGGACCCGAAAAATCATTCTAAAAGGAGTCAGAAAAGCATGAAGGGAGATGCTGAAAACATGCGAAAAGTTTATGTTCTGCGGAACTTAGGAAGTGACAGTGTAATGTGCCTCCAAGTACCAGACCATTTTTTTTTTCCTACCGGTTATGGGAATATTCATCCCAGGGACTCATTGGGGATGCCATGCTAATTTTTGGTTCAACATCAATTTCTTTGGTTCTTGAGAGATGAACAGGGTGCAAAAATATGGTAATATTCTGAATTCATTCTATTTGTTTCATGGTGGACACTCATGCTGTTGCGCAAAATAAAAAAATTATTAATTGGAAATTACAGAGGCTGTCAATTTGAAATATATTTGTATAATGTGGGAGAATTGTAAGGATTTTTGTAAATAAAGACTTGTTCATTTCCAGCAAAGCCAATGTCCTGGTTTAGTACTTTTTTTTCCTGTTTTCACTGATTTTGGTTTAGTTTCTCACAGTAACCCCACTGATTGCGCTCTTCTTTCCGTTGCGAATGCGTGACGACTGAGCACACAATGAAAAGCATTTATGCCTCACCTGCCTCGGAAAGAGAAAATTAATGGTTCGAGAATGCAGGTGCACGAAAACCTTATTCAAATGCAAATACTTCTTTGGATACATTGTGAACGCATCTTAAAAAAAGTTTCGGCATGTCTTGATGTGCCCAACTCTTGCAAAGTTATTGGAATATTATTTATTAGTAAATATTTATACATGAAGGGGGTAATATACTCGATTGTATTCGTTCTGGAAGGCTTCAAGTACCTCATTATTAGTTCACAATTGAATTACACCCTTTAGGGGACCTATGTTATCATTTGAAGCACAGTGAGGAGCATTTCGAGAGAAAATTGCCACCTAGAGCATATCCTGTTGCACGGAAACCACAATGCCTCATAATTTTCAGTATTGCTTGAGTTATGCTATTAACCATTAAGCGTCGGTTGACGCCTAAACACGTCAGCCTATGTTAGCACGGTTGACGTATATTTACGCGAGTTTGATTAAATCCGTCGCGTGTAAGGACTTTCCCGGAATTTTATCAGGAGATTTCTGTCACCTCTTGCATTTGTTCATTTCAATAACTATTTTGCAAAATCAAGGGGGTGTCGATTTAGCCGCCTGTGGGGGTGGTTAAGCGCCACCTCCCCCGACGTCAAAGGGTTACATTTTGGCATTTGAGTAGAGCATTCACATCTATCCACGATTAAGCTTCTCTCTTACTATTTCAAGGGCCACACTTTTTTTTTTTCCAAATAACTGAACCCGTTTTTCATATCGCGAAAGAAAAACTTCCAAGAACCAACGGACGATCTCCGAAAACTTGAGCTCTTCTTATATTCATGGATCCGACAGTCAAAAGCTCATGTCTGTATCGGTAACATTTCAGCCCTTCGAATTCATAACCGACCGGGTTTGAAATTTCTGTGGACAGCCAAAACCGATCCGCATATTCTGATGGGAACGCCCCTAATTGGAAGAATTCCTGTTATCCTCAGACAGCCTTAGATATCCGACGTACGTCGTCCAGATGTGGGAAGATACGATGGATGTTTGTCGGATGATTACCTGGTTCTATTCAGAAAGAAGCAGAAAGAGACCCTTCAATAATTTTTTTGCTTGAATCCATGTAGATTCATGTCAAAAAAAAACCCACCATACTGTAGGAGAACTTTTTTTTTTTATAAATATATTTCTTGGTTTTACATCTCAGGATGAGAAAATGTAAAAGTGAAAGCGTGCGACAAAGAGACTGGGGGAAAAAATGTTGGCAGGAAGGGGACTTTCTGCTTCTTTCTGAATAGAACCAGGTAATCATCCGACAAACATCCATCGTATCTTCCCACATCTGGACGACGTACGTCGGATATCTAAGGCTGTCTGAGGATAACAGGAATTCTATTTTTTTTTTTTTTTTTTTTTTTTTTTTTTTTTTGCTAAGGTGAGATGGACCTTTCAGTCGTAATAGGGTCTGTCTTCGCCAAGTGGTCTGAAGTTTTTTTGCAAAGAAATTTCCTTAAGTTTTGGAACATTGAATTCAATGCAAAAGTTCATAATGTTATCAAATCAGTGTGGGTGTGAAGAGATGTCCATTTTTCACATTTGAATGATATTTACCAAAGGACATTACTATTCGAGACAAGAGTAAACCTCATATTTTCCAATGAACTTTCAGGACACATCACATCTGACAGGCACAAAATAGCCTCTGCATTCTTTTTGGATTTCTGTCATGGAATGACGCTCTAATTATAGACTTTCCCTCAATCGATAGAATGATCATAGCACTAAATTGATGGCTCATGCTACGAGGGTTACTGGGAAAGTAATGCACAATAATAATAAAAAAATTAAATGTGTTCATGCTAGGTCCATATTTAAGACCTGCGTAAATGAAATTTCCCGCCAAAATTTCGCAAGTTTGACAAATATCTGCTGGGAGACACCAGCAAGAGACACGTTCAAAATGGCTGCCACACTTCAGGTGTGTGAGAAGCAGAGAGCAGTAATTGAATTCCTTGGTTGGGAGGGTGCAAATCCTGCGGATATCCGCTGCCACTCGATAGTTTCTCATGGTGACGCCTGCGTTGATGACAGCGTTGTCAGACGATGGTCGAGTCTCATCGCATCTGGAGAGACGAAGGTTAAAGACAAGGCGCGATCGGGACGACCCATCGCTGCCGTCACCGACGAGAGCATCAAGAAAGTGGTTGAAAGAAGTCCTTGTCGTCATTTGGGCGATATGCCGATTGATGTTTCGGACCTGGCGCCGTCCGACTACATCCTCTTCGGACCCATGAATGACGACCACAGAGGACATCACTCCGAGAATGATGATGTGAAGAATGTGTGTATTCCCCTCAGAGGGAATACACAGGAAGGAAATTTAGGATACTTCTTCCTCTCTCAAATCGGAATCGCTCCGGTAAATCTGAAGCTTCATCTCTCTGGGGTTGTGGAGATCACGGAATCTAGCTTTTCTGAGATGTCCATTCCATTCTGCTATTTTTTTCTACCCCCACAGAGTAGCTACTCCTGGGAAGTTTTCGGAGAAAGCGAACTAGCAAATGAAAGATATTGACCTGGAGGTGACAAAAAGTGACATTTTTATTGCTTCCATTGCCCCATTTCGCCATAAAACATGTAAACAGACATTTGTGGTTCTGACATCGCACTCAGAGAAATCAATAAATCGAGATGAAATACTTCTCTCAATTTTCGCGTTTCGATTTATTTCTCTCAAGAGAAAAAGACATCAACTGGATTTTCGATTTATATCTCTAGCTTCCCGACCGTGCAGGGTCGCCTGAAACTTGTTCGCAAAACCAAAATGCGTCTATAGCCGAGTAGGAAGGCTATTTTGAGCGGCCCTGCATCGTCTAGACACATGTTAACCCCCGTATTCCACTTCTTCCTGCCGAGGAATCCTCGGGGCAATGCATTGACAGCCGAGGGATTCAGCCTGCGTGCATGGCCTCTTCGCCACTTCACCTTCCCTCCGACCCGTGCGAGTGGCGAGTGCGCCTCGAAGGGATTCCCATGTAACCGCTTACTTCATTCAGAGAGTCCAGTTTCATACGGTGTTTGTATTCCGTTTGGTGCGTTGGTGGTGCGACACGTATCGCCAATGTGAGATCCGACTGTTTTCTATACATATTTAACAGTCCTTTAAGAATACATGGTTTCCTATGGGAGAAAAAGAGCTCCTTCGCTAAAAGCCCCATTTTCTCCCCTGAATGAGTTTCGTGTATTCCGGCTTTAAGCTCAAAAGCCACTATATTCCCACAATGGGACATGCAAGGCAAATTACGATGAGGCTGAAGTTCATCACGAAACGTTCAACGCGGCCGAAGTGCATAATATACCTGACCTATACACGCAGAATCAAATTAATGCATTTTCGTCGAGAAAAAATTTGTCCTCCATGTGATGCGTTTTTATCGCATCCAACATTTGATGCAATAGCCGCATCCAACATTTGATGCAATAGCCGCATCCAAAATTCGATGCGATGAAGACGCATCACATGCTGGACAGATTTTTTTCGCGAGAAAAAATGCATCGAACTGAGGCACTGAATTTCCTGTGCGTCTGCACGCAATCTCGGCTCTGATTCTCGCGGTTTTTCCGTACGCATAAGCCAGATGTATTAGACGGGGTGCCACGGAAAACGCGGTCATTCGCGTTACGCCCTGTGCATATTACACCGATGGCCCATGTGGACCTGTTTGGCTCGGGTATGTGGGTCGAGCCTGGATCAGTTGTCGGTTCGGAGGTGAAGACGATTGGCTAGGGGATGAATTGCTTATTGGCCATGCCAAAAATTGCTTACTGCTCTGGCACTCTAATCCGTAGGTTTCATGTCCCAAGGGGAAAGTAATAGTTCAGGAGAAGCGTCGTTTTCACCATTGGGATATGAAGAAACTTTTATTATCTAAAGTGTAGACTGAAACATCGCCATAGACCATTTCTTTGGTGCTTGCAAATGTGACGAAGAATGGCTAAAATACCTCAGAATAACGCAAAACGTAAGCGCCCAGTCCTTCCCTCGAAAAATGGCATTTTCCATATGCGGCTAATCTCTCAAGAAAATTCGTCCGGGAAACCAAGAAGGGCATACGCACAGTTTCCAAAAATCATCCCACCCCCTCGCCTATGGCCTCGGAATTCACTGTGGAATACTTCGACGAGGCCCTGGAAAAAATGAAGGCAGGCAGGGCAGCGGGCCCGGATCGCATCCCCCCGGACTTCCTAAAACACCTGGGCCCCAAGGCCAAAAAATGGCTGACACACCTCTTCAATGCAATCAAAGACACCGGCGTCATACCCGGGATATGGCATAAGGCTGATGTTATAGCCATTCCCAAGCCTGGGGACAGACCGAGAGATGATCCCAAAAATTATCGACCGATCTCTCTCCCCTGTACGACCCTCAAGCTCCTAGAAAGATTGATCTTAGGACGAATCACTCCTATACTCAGTAAAATTCTCCCTCCGGAACAAGCCGGCTTTCGCGAAGGAAGGAACTGCTGCGAGCAAGTCTTGTCCCTAACATCCCATATCGAAGCCGCATNATCCACCAAGCCTCCCCAGAAGCCTTGCAATGGCTCAGAGACTTGCCCATCACGTTGTGACTGTGTTTCTGCTACCGCTGCCCCTCATGATACATTGGTTGGAATAAAGTCACATTTATCCTCCTCCATATGAGCTCATGCGTGCTAAAGAGGCAAAAACCATTATTTTCCCGAATTGAAACTGATCCATATTCCGGGCTACCGCACGTGCATTGCGCACGTGCACGTGCATGAGAAGCACGTCCACTCGCCACGCACAGACGCCATTCATTGTTTGATGATTCTGTTCGACTTGAAATTACTGAATCCATCTCCCCCGCCTCTTTCGCTTCGTGCTAAAATTGAATTCCTTCTCCTGACGGGATTCCTCTCGTAACGCAATTTCCGTTTCGTGAAAAAGGGAACGGTGGGGTTTCTCAGCCGCGCACTTTTGTTTGCCTACTCGGTCGTGTCGTCACTACGAGCATATTTTCGAGTTTGGGAGCTCTGGCAGACCCTGTTACGATATTTCGACGTTCGAACGTCAAGATGAGATCAGACTTCGTCTCGCTACGAGGGACTACTACCTGGTCTCGACGGTAACAACCGTGAATACAATACGACCTACGGGATCATTTCAAGTCTTCCATGAGAAATAATGAAAATTGAAAAGCATGACAGTTCACGATGTGTATTAGAAATTCTTACACTTGAGAAACTATCGCAAGGTGCATCGACAGTCCCTACGAATTTCGTAGTCTGTCCCAGTCGAAATCGTCCAAGCAAATCAACATTCAAGCTGATGCGTCTTGCGATGAAGAATCGGTGGAAGGACATCGCACGAGGAGACGAGGGAGATGCCGATGAACATACCGAGGCAACCAAGGAATCGCCCCATCGCCTGGATGGGGATCGTGATGGATGTGGTGGAAGGCAGGCAGGCATCCGACCGAGAACCCCCTTCCCCTTCTCGCGTCTGTTGGCCGCTCGTGGCATTAGTCCATGTCCGTGAGTGGGAATTTCCGTCGACTCGACGAGCCCGAAAAACCAGTCGGAAACGTCAACCCCACACATTTAATCATAAGGATCAAAGGCGTTTACGGGAGTTAAGTACTTAAAGTAAGAGTATGAGGTTAGGTTTTGAGGAGTGAATAAGACTTAATCAGTTGGGATATGTATAAAAACCAAACACTTGTGGGTTTTATAAGAAATAATAATATTCTAATAATAATAATAAAATACCTGTATGTGTGAACCAGATTCATATCTTCATGTGCGAACCCAATACACATTTTCTATGCGCAAACCCCAAGTTTATTCTATATATGTGAACTCCATACTTATTCTCAATATGTTGAAATCAAGTATTTTTGCTTTGAATCCAACAGTAGTTACTGATAGTGGAAACGAAGACATGAAGAAAAAACGTGACGTATTTTTAATTATGCGAGAGAAGGCAACGTACCGATCGAAGGAACGACAGAGCGTCATGCTCCCAATATCAACTAATCAGCTCGTCAATAAATTCTCCCGATACCGATCAATAGGTTCATTAATAGATGCCCCCAATGTCAGTCACCGATTTTGGAGGAGCTGACTTCAAGGATATTTCCATCACCGAGGAGACGATCGTGAGCGGGAATGCGTTAAGGGTGGGCAAGGCGACCGGCCCGACCCCCTCTCTTGCTGGTCTTCTCATGCTTCCATCATGTTTAGAGCACGAGCTCTGGCAGACCTTGGGAAATGTTTGTTACCGCAACGATACTTCGACGTTCCAGCATCGCACGAGACAGAACCTCGTCTCGCTGCGACTGTCAACCGAATGCGGCCGATGCGATCATTGCTCCTCTTCCATGAGAACTAATGCAATTTGAAAAGCATGAACCTGTTCACGGTGTGAATTAGGAATTCTCACACTTGAGAAACTATAACAAGGTGCATTGAGAGTCTCCACATTTTTCGTAGTTACATCTCTGTCCAAGTCGAAATCTTCCAAACAGATCATCATCATTCCACGGCGATGCGTCTTGCGATGAAGAATCGGATAAGTCGGTCGAGGGTTTCGTATAAGGAGACGAGGGAGATGCCGAGGAACATACCAAGGCAGCCACCGAATTCCCCCACCGCCTGGATGAGATCGTAGACCTCCTTCTCGACCAGAATTTCGATGATATCCTCAGAGAAATAGATCCAGAGATAGCTATATTTGTTGAAAGCTTCATTCGGAGTCCTCACGTCCACAGCGTAGCGGAGGCGATGGCAGGGTGGCGGACAGAGGCAGTTCGTATGCAACTGATGACCATATGCCATTCCATAATTAAATAAGCGTGCAAGCATTACGATATCCCCAATGTGATCGCACACCGGCAAAGACACGTTCATAGACGAAAGTCGACACCGCAGGGGGAAAATGGAGAACCATTCCGATAGGCACGTCTCCATGCACTGCAGAAGGAAAGCTAAAGAAATAGTATGCGGTCGCGAAACTCATGTGATAAAACCCATTTCTTACTTCGTCTCTGCTGTATCCGTCCATGGACTCGCAGGGATAGTTCTGGGTGTGGAGTTGATCGACTTCTTTGGCCGAGAGGACCACGTGGTTATACGTTCCTGGCGTCACCCTGACCGGAGTATAAGAAGACTTTACGTATGTGGAGGCCCATCCCAGGTCACGATGGATCTTCACTTCCCAGGACACTGTGTCAATGTTCTCTGTCCTCGAGGAGTTTCCGAATTGGAGCTCATATCCGGAGGTTTGCCCTCCGAATCCTAGGCTCGCATTGGGATGAAAAGTGTAACATAGGCTCAATTCGAAATCCGTCTTCTTATAGTCTCTTTGGTTGATGAAGAATGTTGGCCGCCATTCTCCACCTGCTCCATGGAAAGTAGTTCAACACACCGCTCATCGTATAAGGCTCCCCTGATGCCATGTTAGGTATTCCCAGATTTTCAGATTAGACGTATAAAAAGATATGAGGCTATCTTCCCTGGAATATATCTGTCCTTGATCAATCTTATTTGAATTGAACACTTAGGTCTTCACATGGAGCGCTGTTATGGGCAAAGTCACTCTAGCAGTCCCAAACCTTTAAAAAAATGTTAAAACATTTTTTCTTCAAATTCTCAGTGATTCATGACTTGCCTTCGCTGTGGTAGACGTCACTCCAACCGGATCCTCCATTTGGGTAACAATCATGAATTCCGTTCAATGTGCATCGTCCAATAATCTCATTTGGAAGGAATGCAAATTTTTCGACAGATGTGGAGAAGTTGTAGAATGATTCCAGTTTCTCTTCACTTTTCAACGATGGCGTCCGACAGACGGTGATTTTGGGAGCGGGAAAATTCTGTCGTTCTTCTAACCGATAGATCGTCGTCGTTGGATTACTTTGGTATCGCACCAAATACTGCAGCGCCTGTGACGTTCAATATATTGTTACAATACGTTTCTCGCCACTGTACAGAATGGGATTCTAACCTGAAATGTAGTGAGGAGTACTGCGAAGGAATAGACGAGACAAGTTAGAGTCATGCTTCTCTGCATTTTCTGCGGAACTTCTTTTGAGCACCTCTTGGATCTGAAGATGCAAAAATGAGACTGAGACTCGTTAGCAGAGGTAGGACTGGTGCTTGACAGCACCCTGTTTTTCTTTATAATGGACTCCCCAAGTCAGGATCAGCGCCTCATCAACGATGCGTCGATTCCGCTGCTTTCTCCAAGTCGGACCTGTGTTATGAGAACATATTCGCCGTCGGTGGAAGTGCTTCTGAGGACCGTAGTGTTTTTCTTTCAGTTTTCACTTTCTACTTGGGAATCCTGAGGCGAGGGAGTCCCAGTCATGTTCTCATTCGTGCATGCTGCATTGCATGAATTCAACTTCTACCCGAACCCGAATATGAAGACACATTTTCCTAAAAATTATTTTAGGGGCAAAAATCAGATATGTTCAATTGACTTTCGGGAGCGCAAGTGGACATATGCATGAGACTTCGTCTATTTATGAATATATTTAACTCTAACAAAAGAATCCATTGACGAATATAATTTTCGCTTGGGGTTTCCATTCATTATTTTCCCGTGTAAATATTTTAGCACACGCACTCCGATTTCTGAAACTCTACCTAATACTATTAATATATAATTTTCCTATTGAGAAAATACGTCAATCGTGAATGCAGCTCATGGCGCTTTACTTCTCAGTTTAGTTGAAGAAAACGTGTGTATAGAAATGGCATTACCCTACGCATCCGAAGGCGGATTGGGCAAGGCCAAGGAGATTTTTCCCCTCTACATTCCAATTGGAATGGTGAAGGAAAATTTTCCTTGCCGTTTCACTGCTGCAAACATATTTGAAACCAATTGGCTGCCATTAGCATGTCAGAGCGTGCAAACTTCATTCTTTCAACCTTTGACCAGGAATTCACGATTGCCTCTCTTTCTGTTTTCACAGTTTTTTTCATTCATTTGTCTCGCGTATTCATCTAATCCGTATCTCTATCCCTAGGTAAAGTGATGGAAATCCATGATCAGAAGGGCAAGCCCGTGACCAGCCAGCCCAGCGACCGCGGAAGTCCCCCGACAGGAATCCTGACAAGAAGTTCAAATTTACCAGTTTAATTCTTTCCTATTGTTATTCTCGTTGTCGATTCCAGACAAAATGTGGAATGGGGTGTCGGGTTGTGAAAAAAATCTCTCTTACAACGCACATGAGTAATTCTTCAAATCGCTGGCAAATATTTCATGACGATTGAACTGGGATTTTCTACGCATGTAAAACGTTGAAAATTGAAATTACGAACTTCATGCGACATGCGTTCTAAAGTGAAAATTTGTTTCGTCTATGATCTCCTCGATCGCTCGATGCTTGGGTTGGCAGTAGAAGGTTTCGTCCCCACGTGATCTTTCTCTTGGGAGAGACTTTTGATGTAACATGCAGATAAAATGTAAATAAGATGGACTTAATAAGCTTAGGAGAACTAGGGTGGGATGAGGTGGCTGAGGCTGGACCTTCTTTAACCTTTACAGGCCGAAAGGTAAGTATGCCCATTCCTAAGTGTATTGCCAGAGCGGCAAATGGAGTTCTCTTAGTGAATACGGTTTTCATTTCATCGTTTTGAAATTGACTGTTTATAAGGAATTAATTTTTCTCCAAAAGATTGCGTGCTTTTGCACTTCACATTTAAATACCAACAGTTAAATACCGGTCGTGAAGCAACACAGGACGGTTTTCATTTCATCGTTTTGAAATTGACTGTTTATAAGGAATTAATTTTTCTCCAAAAGATTGCGTGCTTTTGCACTTCACATTTAAATACCAACAGTTAAATACCGGTCGTGAAGCAACACAGGCGGATTTAAATACAGTACGATAATGATTAAACGATGGCGTTCGGCTGACGGTGATTCCGGGAACTTTGAAACTGTCGTTCCTCTATTAGATAAGTAGTCATTGTCGGCGTTCTGTGGTATCGCAAGAACTTCAATGCGATCCCATCGTCGCAAAGCGATATTCCCACGGGTGTGGAAAAAGAGGACACTCACATGAACCGTCGTGAGGAGGACTGCATAGAAATAGCCGAGAAGAGTTAGAATCCTGTTTCTTTTCTTTTCCGAAGGAACTTCTCACGAACCCATCCTGAGCTGTGGATGCAAGAATGCAACTGGCAGATATGCATGCAGAAAAGGATGGACGTCGAGAAGGGGGGGGGGTTTGTTGAAGCTGTCCTTATAACTTCCCCTGCATTTAGCGCTGTCGTATGCGCTGATAAGACGATGAAAAGCTTTGAACAGCCTGTCTTCATGCGAAGACGTGTGCATTTTATCCCCGGTTCCCTCCAGGAAGTTTTTTAATCGAATATCGATGCGGCAGTCCTTCCATTCAGCTTGGAAGCAACCTGTCATGCTTTCATCGTTTCTATGTCAATCAAGAGAAAACGGATTACCTCAGAAGAACTTGGAACATTTACGGACTCGTCATGCGAAGTGAGTTCGATACCTTCAGGTGCACGAAACGTAAGAAAACAAAGCAGGAGATCCAAGCCAACTTCATGAAGAGGTTGAATGTAACGGAGCAGACCACATGGTTGAGTGAGAAAATTGAGAGGGCCTGCTTTTGGGAATATTCCAGGAGAACTGAGTTTGGTTAATTGAATATGTGATATCAAAGGAGAATGTATGACAGAAATCCAATGGCATTCTGTGCCAAATATAGCTTCCTTCGCAGTTGAAGAAAAATTTTGTAAATTGTAATAGGGGCTTGAAAATAACGCTTTCGAAGAAATGGAATAGTGCCTGAGGAGAAGCTTAACACGCAAGAAAACGGACAGATCCCCAGGTATTAAATCAAGCAGATGAGGAAACTAAGAAATGTAACTATTCACTGATTCGTAAGTCACTCGGACTTTGACATGGTGGTCACGAAATTTGCCGACGCATTTTTTTTAATAGTCCAGATGGGAGGGAAAATATTTAGCGGGCAGTGTCGGCAAAAATGCATGGGATCAATAGAGATGTTCAGTATTTGGCATGAACGTTGATGAGTGTGGTCCATCCCATCGATTCGGTATCAAAAAGTTTAACAGAGATCTTTCGATAATTCCAGCAACATGTCGGCTGCCTATGGAATGAAACGCTCGCAGGATTTGAACGAGCGACGAAACTTAATTTTTCAGTTAATCTATTTGTAATATTCATTCAAAGTGTTCATTCATTCAAATTTTTTTTGTTTTCGGTGCCCCGTTTCGCGATAAAAAATGATAATAGATGCTGTTGATTTAGGCTTAGCGCGACGACTCCGGCCCCGGCCTCCAGTATTGCCGGATATCGTGGCGTATTTATGCCAGTTTCATGATTTCCTCGACCTTAATATAGGTGTCTAGATCTTCCGTTTTTTTTTAAACTGAGATAGTTTCGTGTCGAACTCATTAGATGAGCTGAGATTGAAATTGTGTCTAGCAGTGGCCGATCGATTGGGTGGGATGTGGACATTCAGACGACCATAAATTGCCATAATGGCGGCCATCTGAATGTCATGCTTTCTGGAGTCATTTTCTTCTGGGAACGAGTCAGGATGGTTCGAGGAACTCTGGATTGGCCAAGCGTTTTTTGTCCGTAGCAAAATGGTACATGAAACTTGAAGAATATTTACTATTGTAGTTCTTAGTAGTTTAGTAGTGTAGCACATGTACTGTAGCATCTTGTACTCTAGCACTTAGTATTCCAAGAGTGGTTTTAGTCATTCATGGACTTGTTTTGTTTGGAGTATGTATTTGCCATGCAGTAAATTTCGTAGCCTAAGCTACTTCTGCACGTTATCGCCCTCTATAGCATAAAATATCTCCTAACGGTACAGTAGTGCCTGAATGGCCAGAGTATAATTGGTTTGTTGGTGGCATTTTCCAGAATTTCTTTTTTCAAAATAATTCCGTAGAGCTTTTCACAGAAGAAGCAAAAATTCATTTTACTTATGTCAAAAAGTTTTCAGAATCCTTGGGGATTTGAATTTATATAATAAATATATGAATTCATCCCCAAGAATTAAAATATATGAATTTTCCTTTCCAGGCAGGCTTTCAAGGGAATCCTGATTTTATTTTATGTGCGCAGTGAAACATGTACCCGTTAGAGTCCCAAAATAAAATCCTGAACAACCTCATGAAAATTAATAGCAAGTTCAATGTCACTGTAGATGAAAGAGATATGAAGTTGCCTTTTCTATTTTCAAATCCTAAATTTCATAAAACTCCTATCAAATTTCGATTCATAGCGAGTTCTGTAGGTTCTTGTCTGAAGGGTTCTGAACTTCTTTTAAACGGCATTCTTGACAGGCTGTGGGAAAATCAGACTGAGGTGCAAGAATTGCCAATGTTATTGGATGATTAATAACAACAGGAAGGTGCTGCAAGCAATCATGGCACTAAACGATTCCAGTAAAGCCACTTCTGTAATGACATGGGATTTTTCTACTTTATGCACTAAAATCCCTTTAGATGTCTTGCATCGCATCATTCTTCAGCTTTTCCAGGACTATGCGGAATGAGGTTTCACTTATAAATATACTTTCATTAGTAAATATGTATTTTTTTTGTCATTTGGAGGAATTGCAAGGACAATAAATACATCAAAATTAATGATTAGATTTTCAGGTAAAGATTGGGATTTTAGTAAGCAGTAACTACTCTACTAATATGGAAAATTTATTGTCATTTTATGAGTCGAAGTTAATGACAGAAACCCCTAATCCAGAAGAATATTTACATACTTTCAGGTATATTGATGATTTACTCTCTATAAATAGCTCCGTAATACAGGATGAGCTGAATCAAATATATCCTGATTGTGATGAGCTAGAAGAAACTGTTTCCCCACATACAACTATGCCCATTTTCTCGATTTAAATATTTATGTATCTGATGATTGCTTCATTACAGATTTATGCAACAAAAAAAGGATTTCAACTTTGCTTTCGTTAGTTTGTCCGACGCCAAAATAATATTCCGAGCCATGTCGTGAATAATGTTGTAATATCCCAATTGAAAAGACTTTGTCAAGTCTGCTCTGATTTAGTAGGATTTAACATTAATAGCGAAATTCTAAACCAAAGGCTGAGAAATAATAGATTCTTGACAGACGTCCTGAAAAAATACTTTAAGCACTTTTCTCAGCAATTTAAGCAAGATCTTTGCAAGTATCCTGCTGAAGAGGATGATACTGCTTTTCAGAGTTTTCAGTGTTCAGAATTTAAACCCAATATAAACAAGCTTCTGAAGATACTAGTAACACTGCTAATTTCCAATTCGACGACCGAACGGTCATTTTCAACCTTAAAGTGCCTCAAAACCTGCCTGTAAACTTCAAAAGGAGAAAACCACCTAACTGGACTTGCACTGCTTAACGTTCACAGGACCATTCCTTTTGATCCTGGTGAAGTCGTCAGGGGGTTCAACCTTCAAACCTCGGAGAAAAAAGTTCGTACTGTAAAGACACAAAAAAGATTTTTTTTCCTTGACTGCATTCCTGATCTAACAAAATCTAGGACTTTTCCTTTCACTCCTTCAGTCTTGAGGAGTTCCACGTTTCCTGGCTTTTACGATTTTCAGTATAGGTTTATGATGTATTTTTGGTAGGCAGTAATCTCCAGCATTTAAAATACGGGAATATTGTGCTATACTCGGTCTTTTCTACCTTTAAAAGCTTATTACTTATTAAAAACTGCAAATTACAGGAAAATTCAGTTATATCACAAAGGCACACAATGATAAGAAGATTAAAAAAATAGCCACAGCGCGTTCGCCAGACCTCATCCCTCCTGAAATGAAATCCTAAAAAAGACCCTGCACAAAGCAGTCATGGACATTTACAACTAGCGAGTTTGTTTGCCCTTCGGGTAAACAAACTCGCTTTGGTCGCGCCTTCGGCGCTCCATAACCTTCGTTAGTGATTAATTCATTAATTTTTTTCGAAATAGGAAACACGTATTTATAGTACGTCCCTATTGAAATACGTGACATGTGGGGACAAAAGCCTTGATTGTTATCAAAATCACTACTTCTATTCCTCGTATTTCTAATGTGTCTAACTTGAAATCTTTTCATCTGTCCCTTTTTGTAAGGGTGGAGAATACATTTTGAAATACTTTCCTCCTATATTCTACACAAATGGGACATATTTCAAATGTAGGATTTTTCCTGTACTCAGGAATCAAACAGGTACTTCTGAGGGAAGTTTAAATTTTCTGTCTTTGTTTCGTTGGATCCAAAAAAAAACAATTCAGAAAAATGATACTGAAAAAAAGTGTCGTGATGGGTTTTAACGAAAATTTTATTTCTTTTGAAATGTAGATTCAGGGAACTCCATGCCACCCAGTTTCAGCCTTATACGTTTCCTCTTTTTGCTAGCGGAAAAAAAATGTATTTGGAAAAGTGACACAACCAAAAGCAGTGCTCTGAGGAGACGCACACCAAAAGCTGAATTTTTTCTTAGATCAACATCACATCCGTTCAGGATATTCAGAATAGTTGGTGTTATTAAGAGGCGATTTCGCCCATTTCGATATCACGTGTCGAGGTCG
>CAJPEV010002539.1:6912-19409 GCA_905338385.1 Darwinula stevensoni
TGGGTAAGGGGAGAGCACTTTTGTGCCCTTTGAGAAATGCAAGAACCCAGTTTTTCCATCTAGTGGCTTAGAGGAGAACTTCAAACGGAACCCTATAGGCCTATAGGGTTCCGTATAGGTCCTATAGCGACCCCTACACGTTTTATAGGGAACCCTACGGGTCCTATACAGAACCCTTTGAGTCCTATAGGGAACCTAAAGGCCTTTTGAGGAACCCTATTGGTTCTATAGGGAACTCTATAGGTCCCAAACTGAATTCTATGGGGCATATAAGAACCTATAGGATGCCTTTAGGTTCCTATGAGACATTTTCGTAAGGGATGGGTGAACACCAAAGCACATTGAAAACCCTGGAGATGAAAGTGTGAAAACAACATAACTCTGGGATGATGGGATTTTTTCATTGAATAATGTATGTTCAGACGTCAAACTAGGCACAAAAATAATTAAAAGCAGCAGCAAAATTAATTCATCCACATAATGTATCACATTGGCTTCATGATTTCATGAAGATTGCATGAAAGGCATTATTACATGTAGTTGATGCCTGGGCTCCTTGCTCTACAGCACAACTCCATTAGTGCAGAATTAAACTCCCAACACAGTTACACCCTGTTGGTGGTCAGGGTTAGGGATACGATGGACATGAATTTCCTCTTAAAGAGAAGTAAATCTGGTGGTGTTTTGTGTGACAATCACGTGAGCCATTCAATTCAACGAGCCTTTTTCCCCAGGGTGTGTGCTGTTTATGAATACACGGGTTTTCATTGTCCAATACTTTTCCTGTTCTATCAATCATTTTGTCCAGATGCACGATTGACTTCCATGTAGGCACTGTCACCTTAAATCCCTGTTGCATTCTATGTTGTTCCTGTGTAACACAGGAAAAATAATCTGGTACGTCTACATCTATTCTAAAGTGTGGTGGCTGGACATCTGCCATGCTACTTTATGAGCGGTCAATAAGTTGCTGATGCATGTGGCTACCCAACTAACCTTGTATAATGAAAATAACTGTAGTCATTCCAAAATTTACTGTACTTGAATGTGAGTCATTACTTCTGAAGCGTTTCCCATAGATATGCTGCTTTTTCTGACTGCTACTTCTTTCCCCATGCCCCTGTTGAAAGCCATAGTTTCACAGTGCAATGGTAGAATAAATGTTGTTTTGCTCATGGTTTTAATGCTCTTTCCAAAAAATTTTGACTTAAAGTTTCATATTTCTCTTTTACTGTGGTATATGGGACATGGTTTAATTTCATTGAACAAAAAGATGGCCTATGTTATGCAATTGCTCTTAGGTGAAATTACAATGGGTTTTTGCATCTCCTGAATAATGTACATTGTATGTAATGTCTTAGAAATTGATTATGTAAACCAACCAGGGGTCTATAGAGTCCAGGGAATCAAATGCAGCTCCAGCCTCAGATCTTTTCATCCAGCGATGAGATCAGATATCCTGATTCGAGCAACTTGATAGTGATGCACATAGTAATAAAGCAGACTTGCGGCCTTCTACCCGTACAATGACTTTTTTCTCACTGCTCATCAACTAAGAATAGTCTTAACCAGGTTCCCGCTGCCAAACTCTGATATACATCTCGCGATGCAACATATATCCATGAAAGGTATGCTGCGGCACAGGGTGCTATACCTGCCAAAAGCGACATTACAACCAAAATTTGTTCAACATCAGTAAAGTAAATGATAAAAAAACAAGGAACCAGGAAAGATCAAAAAAAGGACACACGTGGGAACGAAGAGGAAATTTTATGTCATAAGGAACAAACATAGTCCCGATGAACAGATTTGAAGAAATAAGAAGTGCTTCTTCAAAGACCCCGTCGTCCGTAATGGTATCAGCATTAGTTTTCCCCTGCTTCGGTCCATCGATAACCTGAATCTTCAGCGAATACTCAGAGCGAACTCGCGAGCAGGCAATGTACAAATGCCATTCATGGATAAAGGCCCCGTAAGTAGTAATCCGACTTGATCAGATGGCTGTCCCTGAAACTTGTTTATATTCGTACCGTAGGTAAGCTCGATAGGGAAGTGACGTTTAGTTTAGGGAAGAGACGATAGGGAAGTACCGTTCCATCCAAAGATGGAACGGTATGGCGACTTGGGTTGACGCGTCCAGTGAGACTATGACTATGGGCAGCAAGTGAACGCAGCCACAAAGCGCGTCTCGTATCACCTCAACCACTGTACTATGAGTGTTGAAATGAAAGGGGGTCTTTTAGTCCCCAACCCTAGGCTAACAGACTATGAGTAACAGTCATTTCCCCCTTTTCATTTGAATCCCCCTAGTATTTATACATTTGCGTTCAGGTCTCTAACGATCACATGGGTATCGTTGCAATGGATATTTCCAATAATATGACTCCGTACGGGGATCAGAATAGCTCCAATATTTAGATTTTTGGCGTGCGGAAAGAGATCAATAATATTGAGATTGTCGAAGAACTCAACCGGAAAGGACCATCGGCGTCATCACCACCACGATCGTTCTTCACATTGCTTATTACTGTGATGTGTCCGCAATTACCCTTCGAATCGGGACGAAACGTGCTCATTTCAGAGACAGAGAATGAGCGCGTTTGCTACTCACTTCGTCATCACAGACCCTAAGTCGTTACTCAAACAGCTCGTTCACCATATTATCTGAGATTGAATCGCCTGGTAAACGCACCAAGAGCTCAAATGGATCGCCCTACACTCGTGGAAATGTTTCACTGCCCACATCGGACAAACTTGCAGCAGTGCGTATGTTTTCTGTCAAACGTTCGAAAGGATTGCCACCTAGAGTCCCCTTTCATCTCTGGAGGATGGTTTCAAAAACAAGGAACCAGGAAAGATCAAAAACAGGACACACGTGGGAATGAAGAGGAAAGTTTATGTCATAAGGAAAATAGTCCCCATGAACAGATTTGAAGAAATAAGAAGTGCTTCTTCAAAGACTCCGTCGTCCGTAATGGTTCATTCAAAACGTTCGAAAGGATTGCCACCTGGAGTCCCCTTTCATCTCTGGAGGATGGTTTCCTCGCCGTAATGAGATTTCTGCCCATGTATCTATCGGGATCCCGACCCCTTCGCCGATCGGAACCCAGTCCTCTCATTGATCGGTACTCGCGAGGAGAGTGATTCCCTAGGGTAGAAACGGCGGGATTCCACATGTATGGCAGAGGAGCGTTTATTCTTGGATAGGAAAGACAACGCCGGCGGCGTCGTAATCATCCCGTTTTTCTCTCCCCAATTTCTGGAGTGGTCCTCAAATTCCAGGTCTGCCTTTGCTGGGCCTACGAAGACAAAAACGGGTCTTGGCAGGGCATTATTCCGTGTTCAGTAGGACTCTATAAATCACTACGCACGTGGATCGCCGGCATTTTGCTTAGACCTATTCCCAACCGCTCTTTTCTGCCATTATCCTAAACTGAAAGTATTGGACCCATTTTCTTTATGATTTAAAGAAGTATCGGAACGACTTCAGAGGGCTTACTGGTTCCTCTGAGAACCGATTGTGCCTGTTGTGTCTGGGCTGTTTTCCTGCGAGTTAGTGTTTAGAAGAAAATTGGGTGATATCCCATAGGTGACTAGGCACCATGAGCCCAACAAGTACGAGTATGGCTTTCCATTGCAGCACATATGCATATACTGTTCTTATGGGTGCGCCATCTCCAGTTTTTTTTAATTAGCTCAGTGGCTATTTCCCAAGTTATAATAGGTACACGCAGGGTGGCATGAGGCCATTAACGCTGAGAAATGTCCCGCGGCAGGTTGCGATGTGTGTAGCGTGAGAGGGGCCAATAAAAGCCCACATTGTCTTACGAGACGACGATTTAAGGTAATGCCTTGATCTCTGGATTGCTCTTCTTCGCCTAGCACCGGTTCTCCGTCCTTTGCAATGACTAATAACGAAGCCCAGGGGCAGAACGAGAACTTAGGGGTGCTTTTGCAGCAGGCTACCCTCTATTTGCTTTAAATAGACGGGGTTTCGCGTTAGGGCTGATTCCACTCAACCTCGCCTACTTTCACCAAAACGCGTGACCTACGAGAATATCCCTTTCTAAGCCATAGGCTAGGCGGAAAAAATGTTCGATCGAGTTTGAAGGATCTCTTAGAATGTATGAAACTGGTGTCTCATTGTGCAATTCCTTCTATCTTAGTGGATACTTGATGAAACTCGCTCAAATAAAAAGTTGTATCAGCCGGGTTCAGGAGATATGATAACGTACTTCATGGCTTTTGCACAGGATTATCTGCACTTCCAGAGCGACGAGCCGAAATGGAAGTGAAAAGAATTATGTAGATCTGTTAGCCTAGAAGTACCTTTCATTTCTGACATATGAGGAAATCTAATATAAAGAAAACCATAGGTCAAAAGTCCCAACTAGGACTTCATTTACTTGAACGCGAAAAATGTAATGTGACTGACCCGTCCCGCGACCCATACTTTGCATACTTTAGCAGCAGGTCGTTGCGAATGAGAGTAATGAATACTTCCACTTTCGTACTTGTCGAATCTCGCCCCCACATTCCCGTTGACTAAATCGCCTCTTGTGGTTTTCATCTCTTTTCCCGGATGGGGTGAACTGGAGCACGCACTGGGGCGATGTTCCACTTGAAACTTTCGTGTCTGATGACCTTGTCTTCTCTCTCGGACAAGGTCAACGCCCAGTTCCACTTGCCCGCCATGTTCAAGGTGGAAAGGGTACTGAAGTGTGGAATTGATAGAAACTGCAGGAGGCAAAAGGAAGCTTGGCATGAAGGGATACGCTTTCCTGAAACTGAAACTGACAGTTTTGTGTTTACTTGTATTATGTGTGTCGTCCGAGTCAGAGTGTAGTAACGCGAGGGAAAAGTGAGTCTGGCCGAAGTAGAGACGCTGCTGTGTCAATATGTGCACTTTCCTTGCAAAGAACCATCGACCAGTATGTTAAAAGAACATCGACACGTCTTTCTGTATTCATTAAAATTGGAAAGAGAGGTCGCTCTTCCAATCACTCTCGACGATCCGTTGGAGGAGTGGAACGGGTTTACATGCGCTGGTGGTCGTGGAAGAGGTGCACACCCCTGAACACGCCCCTTGCTTTTCTGAGCGTCTTTCCACACGTTTCTAGCACTGTTTCGTGCAAGGAGTTTGGAACGTGGAGACCCTTTTCTTGTGAACTAGTATCCTGTGACCCTGCACAACGGTGTGATATTCCAAAACGTTGCATAGAAGAGACTGAAACCACATCCGTTTTCACTGCTTTTTGGGTGCAGGACAATTTCCCGTGAAAATGACCAAGTTGATTTCCAAGAACTTAAATTATCAAAGCTCCCCATTTCGTGCTAAACGGCTCTAGTGATTTTTCTGTTTCCCTTGGCCTACTCGTCCTTTTCGCTTGCCTGAATGATGTTCTGCGCATCATTCTAAAGTCTCACTTCATAAGTACGATCGGATGGAATCAGTATGAGGTGAGTCAGGCCATTCAAGACCAGGAATGCGCCATCATGGCTGTTGGCATTATCACACGATGTATATTCACATACAAGGTGAGTCAAAAGTCCCCGTGCACCTATACTAGAAACGACAGAGCCGCCTAATTCTTAACATTCCCTTACTGATACTTAAGGAGTTAATACTCAATGCTATCGTGAAGAGATTCTTTAGCCCTTCATTGGACATTTAAGTGAGGACGAAATTGCCCGGGACTACTTCCAACAGGCCGGTGCTATTGCACAAACAACTCGCGCCTCCATGACGCTTCTGCGCGATGTGTTCCGCGACAGAATAATTTCAAAGGACATTTGGCCACCGAGGTCGCCCGATCTTACACCCCCTGATTTTTATCTGTGGGGAGCAATGTAAGGCCCAGTCTACGAAGGCAATCCACGTGGTCTCCTTGAAGTGAAGGAAGCCATCACAAATTTCATGAGGAACATCCTTCCGATCGAATCGGCGCGTGTCTTTGCAAACAAGATAAGACGTGTAGGTGCGTATCTACAAGCACGTGGGGGTCATTTACATTTGTTGTGACTTAAGTATGAGTAATGTACTTGTATCTATGAGAAGGGACTCTAAGAATAATTCTTATCGTCTACTGAAGGCGCGGGAACTTTTGACTCACCCTGTAGAACATTATCTCCCCGCATTCCGGATCATCTAAGTACTTAACAGTACGAGTTGCCTCACAGGCCTTAGCATGAATTTTCTCCATTCTTGCCTGTCTCGAGTTCATTAGTTATTGATATGATAGAACTTCGTTTCTTCGAATGCAACTACGCGGGGTCAGA
This sequence comes from Darwinula stevensoni, assembly GCA_905338385.1. Lineage (NCBI taxonomy): Eukaryota > Metazoa > Arthropoda > Ostracoda > Podocopida > Darwinulidae > Darwinula > Darwinula stevensoni. The sequence goes on from CAJPEV010002539.1 coordinate 13,192, forward strand.
GAAGTACTCATGTCACCCATCCCACACATTCGCTTTGAAATAAATGTCAATTCGATACAATTGATGTGACATTCACACGTGCATGTCACATCAATTTCTTGCTGACATTTGTCATCCGAAACGATTCAAACGTACCATTCTATAGCCAGTGGCACGTTTGTAGAGTCATGTCAAGTTGATGTTGAGGCCCACGCGCAAGAATACTCTTTGAACGTGGAACTCACGTCCATGAAGGTTTCAACTCGATGTCGATATCAACTTCGTGAAAATGTCTCGTGCCCATCTCGCATTCACCTTACAAAGGAAACAGCGGTCCACGGACGCGAATGTCAAATATGACCTCTTGGGTGATCTCTCTCGCCGCGCCTGAACCGACTGGATCGAAGAAAATTCGCATCGTGCTTTTGCCCAGCTGCCTCCTTTCCATCACTTCGATGGGATGGAAAGGAGGTAGCTGGGCTTCGTACTTCTCATTAGCTTGACCTGTCTCTTTGATTAATCTACCGTATTAAACGACGAGGAATTTGTCATTTCTGATGCTCAATTTTAATGCTGTGCCATTTACATAATGAGTGTCCTTAGCGTCGTATAGGCGTGTCAGGAAATTGAGACGTTAGCAGAGAAAATATGCAGTCAATTGCGCAGAAATTAACTCATTCATGTTTTCATTGTGTAAAAATATAATTGCAACAAGAAATCCCTTGATTAGACTATTATTTTAGCGTCATTCCGAGTCACTGAGAGCAGATTGTGGACAACATTTTCCTTGAGTCCGTGATGACGAAAAGGACACTTATGTGGAAAGTCAGAACTGGGTCCCGCTCGATTCCTTCATGAAAAGATTTTTTTTTTAAATTCGACTTGTCCGTTTCCTCGTCATCTCCGATGGCATTATCGGATTCGTTTTGCCACCGGCAATTCGTCTTCCTCGACTGGAAAATGTATTATCAGAGACGGGATACTTCACGAACGATTGCGATACAGGCGACCTCGCGAACGTTTAGCTTATATCATAGTCATGATAACCCACACTCTTCCCGCGGCTTCGTAACGCAATACAGACAGTAAAAGAGCAGGAAAATTCGAATACCAAATGGATACGACTTCAGTCGCCGTGCGGGATGTCGAAGGCCCTCGAAGCAGATGAATAACATGAAAATTTTGGTATTTCAGTCCGTTTTCATTTTTCTTCCTTGCAAAAAGAAACGATTATGAAGCACAGAACGTGACACTAATACCCCACGGCACGCAACCTCGCGAGGTAAATAAGAGACGAAAAGAAGCCGAGTATGTTAGAATAACGAAGACGTGTAGAATCACACTCGGTATCCACGCTGTCGAAATCGTTCTCCTCTGTTTCTTCATCGACGCTGAAGCATCTGATGGTTCCCCCCGGGTCCTCCGACGTCTTCCCGCACTCGTCATCTGCAAAGTCAAACGCCGAATTCAGCGCCACCGCCGACATCGCGACCGCCCACCTTGCCATCGAAGGCGGCATACCATTGAGACGGTACGGGTGGATGTTCCCGACGATCCAGGGCAAGAATGAGGAAATATTGACGTAGACGCCCGGCTGCTGGGGCTTCCCACAGTGGAAACCGTAAGAAACGATCCCCACCTGGACCCACCTCCGACCCAGACAGACGTGCAATGGTCCCCCGGAATCCCCCTGGTAGGGGGGAAAACCGAAAACATGTTGTACCCCCAAACAGCCAGAAGCTGCACGACTGCCCATCAACGTCGATTTTATCGACGACTAAGGTTACATTCCAGTCCCAGGAACGGATTCAACCGAAAACGATTCTGCGAGTCGCCATACCAGGCACGAATCCTTTCCTCCGAAGTCGTGGTCCCCCGCACATATATGAGTAAACTCGATTCCCCTATACAGACTTTCGCACTTCTCATGAGGATAAATGTCCACTTCGACTTGTTGGAGTACAGAAGGCTGGAAGTCAGATCCCATGCTCGTCACCCCCCAGCCTGCAAGACGAAGGCATGAAAAGGATCTGTTTTCTTCTATCTTTATAACCGCATTCTACTAATGAGTCAATAATTATATATATCTGGAGCAATTGTTGCTTTGCTAGCGTCTTTTCGTCTGGATCGATCACGAGTGAAATATTTGCAGCCTAGAAGTGACACCAAATGGAGGAAAAGGATTCTTAACCTATAACGATGGCCTCGCGGTTTCGGGTGTCAACCGGTCGATCGGGAAGGCAGGCGGTTTTTGGATCCTCCCTCCAAGAACCGCTCAGCTCGAGGATCGCGAGATCATCGTAGACGGCGTAATCGGTCTTCCTGTAGTTGGGATTAATGTGGATCCGTCGGATGTAGAAATCCTGATGCTGCGCCTCCGACTCCGTGTCGAAGTTATGCTCTCCCATCCGGACCCGATAGGAAATCAGGTCTTGGCCGATACTGTCAAGAGAACCACGAATCACCACCGCGATCATTCGCATGAACCTCAATATAGTAACATAAAGAGGACGCACTGGTAAACGCAATGCGCAGCGGTGAGGACATGGAAGGGCGTGATGAGCGAACCCCCACAGAAGGGTTTCCTCGACGAAGACACATGGAGCAGAGCAGCCATCCAGGGATATTCCAACGGCTTCGCGTTCTCCCCTCCCACGATCCGACCGTTGGACGAGGGACTCCTCTTCGCCGGGCAACACACCGTCGTCCTACCACCCACCAAAAACCCGAAACTGACCCTTTCGTTCATCCTCCCCTCGGTACGCGAAGAAAAAAAAAAAAAACCTGTCTCTGACGTGCGAGCAAGCAAACCGCCTCTGATATAATTCCGTGCCGAGGATCCTCTCCGTACACTCGCCCTCCACCTCGCACCGACCTGCTTCCCCATTGAAAATGCACAACTCGGACCCCTCTCCCCTCTACGGGTCACACGCGGCACCTTCGCCTCAACATCCTCACACCAACCAACAGAAAAACCGCTCGACAGCTACCGAACAATTTTGCCCCGACGAACCTGAGGAATCGATCCAATCCAGACGACGACGAAAAATCCGAAACGGACGAGAGAGGGCATCCCAACACTGCCGCTTCGCTGCTCCCACAAACCGTCTTTTTTCCCCCTGAAAACGTCGAAGCACGTCTATCCGCCTTGTCGACCGAGGGGCAATAAAAGCTGATAATCTCCCTCTATCTCCAACGCGTCGTGACGTCACTGGAGAAAGTAACGTTCGGTTGCCTCATGCCTATGCTCTTCTTCGCAGCTGGAATTTCGTAAGGAGTCAGCATCTTCTTTAAAGTAAAAAAAAAATAAACTAAATATTTTAATCCTGTTGAGATTACCAAGAATGGAATCTGCTCGCTCCCAGTTTTGCATGAAAAAAAATTTGCTCTGAATCTGAGAGAGATGCAGAAGATGCTGGACCCAAGAAAGATGCACTGACACTTTTGACATACTCATGTCAAAGCCTTGCTCCAGAGCAGAAAGGAAAAGGGAAAAGAACAAGACACGTGGGCGGACACGAGGGGAACAATAAACGATATGAAGTATGTTCAAATCAGGAAGAAATGATAAAAATACATGGCGGGATATCGGTTGGCATGGCAACAGTATAGATATTAAATACAGAGCCCTGCCATAATAATTTTGCCAAGAAAGAACTATTATATGAATGTATGAACGAGGTGCGTAGAAAGTCCTGTTACCTCTAACATATATACAAGCCAGGTTCGACGAGGATGCACTGCCTAAAATGACCAGTTAAGATGCGAACATGAACTGTTCGCTACAGGAAGTGTCAGGGTGAAACCATCGGCATGGACGACCATCGACATGGACGACCATCGGCATGGACGACCATCGACATGGACGACCATCGGCATGGACGACCATCGACATGGACGACCATCGACGTTATTTGGCCGTGTTGAGATTGTTCTTGTCCGTCTCGAGCAATCTAAGAAATGAACGGCCAAAAAAACGCGTTAATTTGCAACCTCTCTACTTGATCTCCGCGACGCATTAACGAATTTTGTATCTGAAAACACGAGCAAATTTGAGAGGATATAGGCATTCGTGGGGAGAGTGAAGGCCAAGCAAAAGCAAAGAATAAAAAGTTTTATTTCATTTTTTCCTTCAATTTCTTAGATCAACTGAAACGGACAAAAAGCCAGCCTGCCCGCCGAGGAATCTCCCATCCCTCACCCTGCGACAACTCGCTCTCAGCTTCCGTGGACGAACCGGCGCGAAAAGTGCGCGAAAAGCGCGCGAAAAGTGCGCGAAAAGCGCGCTTTCGCAGGACAGAGGAGCGGAACCGAACGCAATGCCTTTCCACGCGGCTATCTTGCGGAAATTTGCACGCGAGACGCGGCGGCGCGTTACTCGGATTCTTCGCTGCGAACACGACGGAGTCCACGCTGACGCACTAGATAAGTGATAATTATGCTGTAAGCAACCTTATGTAATTTAAAAAGGGAATTAAAGTTATTTTCAACGAGGCGGATTAGGGGTAACGGATTTTTTTTTACGGACACTGTACATTTTAGTATATTTATTTTATAAAGGCTAAGTTTGCACATCAAAATAAATGGGAAGCACATCCCTGAAAAGTGAACTTGCACACATCAGTGTGCAAGTTAGTCACTTTCCAGCATATATCTTTGTACTGCGGACTCAAGAGACTGAATGAATTAAAAGTTCAGGAATGCTTATCTGCCCGCCCTAATTCCAGAGAGCCACGTCCCCTATAAATACAAGAAAGGAGCCTTCGGAATAAAAGTTTTGCTTCGGCACGGTATCCGTGCCTGGTCTAACAGAGGCCGAGAACAACAGAAAACTTATCAAACAGACATCAAATACTCGCACTGGCTGCTGCGGGAAACAGCTTTGTCGGCAAAGAGATAAGCAACCCAACCCACACCGATGGTTCCAGGTGCTTTTTTCCCCTCTGCCATTTCCAACCAGGAGCCGCGTCCCGGCCTTGAACCCCTCCAAGTTGAAAAAGTTAAAAAAGCTTCCGTCGAAGCTCACAACGTCTCGCCAAGTTGCACTCAACAGCTTCCAAGAAGCCTCTCTGATTCTTTGTCACGCCAAATTTCAACACATTCGGGACTCCTTCGTTCCCTGAAACGATGGAATCGTTCCTCGAGTGCGTCTTTCCTCGCTTTGGGCTCGAAGTGGCTGCGTTTCGCTCAGGATTATTTCAGTTATCATCAGCTCCGCTCAGACTAAGAAATTTCATCTACCGACTCGTTATTTCGCCAAGGAATTCTTTTCGGTGCAAGGATTTCAAACGTGAAATCAGCGACACAGAAAACTCCACATTGCAGCAAAAAAAAAATCCAATAAAGCCCAATAAGCGGAACCACCGCCAGAAAAAAAGCGACTTCAATCGAAATCGCACCAGTCCCTAAATGAAACGAGACCTAACCAACGTGCACGATCAATTAGAGGAGTTGGAAAGGTCCAGTCTGCCTCCACTCTTGGATGCTCCTGAACGTTTCGTGAAGCAGTTTCTTCAATCCGTCCAATCATCCACTAAATATAACTCGTACCCACTTACATCAAGAAATTACTGTAGCGCATCTGCATTCACTTCGTCTCTCCATCCCATCCACACGAAGTACTGGTACGCATCGCCCCACGTCCTTCAGCCTAGCCTACGGCCTAGACAGGCATAGGCCGCACGCGTCAGGCGAAGGTAGCCCAATTCCACAGGGCGTTCCAGAAGTCGCGCACGGTAGACAATATGACATTGAATGTGATTGAACATTGGCTAAAGCCTTTTTATCCCAGTATAGGCTCGATATGTTGTTCGTCTTGAAAATGCAGTATTCAATCCTGTTTCTGCTTACAGATGTATGGAATATATGTTCCCGGTTAGGAAATGTCTCACTAAATTTTCTAGCTACCTCCCGATTACTTGCACTCCCTCACAACAGAATAACCTCCACCCGCTCGTCTTTAGTTGATGCCATAATTAATCAATCTGTAATAAAGGAGATATATATATATAAATAAATCCTTCCACGGCAACCTGCCGGTATTGGAGATATGAGGGGGGATGAACCACATCCCAGACCTCATACTCGTCTTAATTCTGAAGGACACGGCGAAGGATGCTGGCCGTGCCCAAGATTGCTGTACGCTGGAGAATATCCAGTGATATTTCACACTCCAGCTTCTTGACATGTCCTTTGAGGTCTTTCAGGACGACGCCAGTTGTGCCTATGATGATCGGAAC
>CAJPEV010002539.1:21942-42860 GCA_905338385.1 Darwinula stevensoni
ATATATATATATATATATATATATATTCCATATGGTTAAAAAAATTCCAAATGGTACGCGACTTCTGGAAAACCCCATAGGCCAGTCAAGCCGAAGAATCACTGGATGCAAATGAGTTAAATAAAAAGCCCTTTCTATGCTCAGTGGCATCGCCCATCCACAGAAAGGGGGACCCAAACCTAAAGCTCACTGCCAAATCTTTAAACTGCCTGTTGGAGAAGCACGCCAGTCGTAATTCCCCTCGGCCCTCCTGGTCGTCCATCGATCGGCGGCTGATCCCCTTTATATGGGGCATGGACTCCAAGCAGATTTACTTTCATATATTTGGCGAAACGAATATAAATGAATCTTACGTTGAACCCCGAGAAGCTTTTTATTGTTTTGTTCTTTTTGCCGTTAGCGCTGAGTTGCGATCATCGATGGCATTTTCAATTTCGGTTTTAGCTTGAGTGATTCGTCCGAGTTAAAAATCGATTGTCGATAAAACTTTAATCGGTGACCGATCGCGGTTACCAGCTGTCAAACGGTTCCACACTGGTGACCTGGCTACGGTCGAACGTCGGTCTTTATGCATCGCGGGTAAATTCATTCTGCGGTATCTGACACTCCCGACACCACCACCGCCTCATCAAGATTCACTGATTTCACGTGCGATGGAGAAGGTAACCTGAAATATCGGAAAAGCCAGCATTTTCCATTCGGGGACACTGTCACGTGCCACGTGGTACCCCGACTGATCAGAAAGGAAGATCGAAAAAATAACTAGTATTTCAATACTTAGTTCATTTTCCTTTCTAAACGGCTCATAAAAATCGATAAGAATCGATTGAACACAATTAAAAAAATAATATCCTATGTCCTTAGATACCATGAAAGTAATAACGGAAAGAAACGACAAAGAACGCAAACAGGAAATTGAGAACGAGAAAAGGCAGAAGCGGAAAGAGCGGGTGCTCGCTGAGGGATGCTGTTCGGATCGCGGCAGTTTTTGAACGTCCCCGGATCGTGCCTCACGGGTTTCCCACATCTCGCATCTGCAACGAGAGGATACGGTGACGGCAATGGCCAACTTCGTGGAGGGAATCGGTTCGGAAGTGAAACCGTACCGTTGAGACGGTAAGGGTGGAGGCGACTGGCAATCCAGGGCAGGTAGGTGGAGACGTTCATGTAGACACCGGGGTGTCGAGACTTTCCGCAGTCGACTCCGTACGAGACGATCCCCACTTGGACCCATTTTCCTCGCTGGAGGACGTGCAAGGGCCCACCAGAATCCCCCTAGAGAGGCAATAACGACACATTAACATTCAAGCCCCAGCGAAAAACATCACAAGAGTAATTGCCATACCTGACACGAGTCCCTCCCTCCACTCCACGGATCCCCAGCACAAATATGATCATACGTTATCCCCCCATACATGAAGTAGCACTCCTCATGCGGAAAAACCTCCACATTCACTTGCTGGAGTATGGGAGGCTGCTGCTCCCCTCCCAAATGCGGCACTCCCCAACCTGCGAGACACCAAAGGCTTTCGGAGCCCCATCGCCATCAACTCCCCCCTTCCCACTCTTTCTTGGGTCTGTCCACGGGCGACGTCCAAAAGAAAACAGACTGTCGATAATCATTTCTGGCATTAATTATTTCCAGCCCGTTTTCTGCTTTCCTTTTACCATAACCAATAACGTATTCCGGCCTCTAGTCGGGGGAGTCCCGATCTTCCTTTTTTTCCCTCGTGAGTCCTGTGTCGGGCTGAGACAAAATTATGCTAGTCCAGCCCAGGAAAGGGGTTAAATACGGACCTATGAAGTTCTGTGATTGCATGCAATATTCAAATCAGCCCCCAACTCGAATTTCCTCTTGAGGACATCAGCCTCATTACGCAACTAGTTGGTTGTCGTACTGGGCGAACAAGTGCAGGCGTCTTCCCTGCATCGGTACAACTGGTAGTTTCTCAAGAATGTTTTTATGAGTGATAAATATATTTAGAAAAAAAAAGATATAGTCTCCCTACTCAACTGGAACGGGACTCAACGAGTTGCACTGATTCTTGTGCATATGTGTTTTTTGCTTTTTCGATTTAAAATTTTCATCATCAGGAAACTTTGGAACCTGGAACGAACCCGTTATGGAGAGGAATCTCTGACCTATAACGACAGCCTCGCGATTTCGGAAGTCAGCCGGTTCATCCGGAAGACAGACGGTTCTCGGTTCATCCATGCAAGAGCTATCGAGTTCGAGGATGGCCAGATCATTGTAGATGACGAACTCGGTCTCCACGTAATCGGGGTGAACGTGGACCTGCCGGATGGGAAAATCCCTGTGTTCCTTCTCCGACTGCGAATCGAAGTTATGCTCCCCGATCCTAACTTGAAAGGAATTCGGGTCTAGGCGAATCCTACCAAAAAAAGGCACTCATCACCCCTGCGGCCACAAGCACGAACCCAGAGCGCCAGAAGTACTCACCCATCGACGCAGTGAGCAGCAGTGAGAACGTGGACTGGCGTGATGAGGGACCCGCCACAAAAGGGTCTTCGAGTGAAGGCCTTCTGAAGGAGAGCAGCCATCCAGGGATATGCTCCCTGTTTCGTGTCCTTCCCTCCCGCGATCCGGCCGGAAGACGCGAGGTTACCCGTGATTGGGCAGCATATCGTCGCCCTATCCACACCATACACATGAAAATGGCCATCTCTATTCCTTGTCCGTCCAGTTTTTACAGGGTGGGCCAAACAAAACCGGAGTTTTCAACGGTATACTACACCGCAATTGCAGCATATATTTTAATGCGGTTTGCGGCATTTGAAAGGGGAATGAATCAGCTTTACAATGGTGTAGTTGCATTTAAAATATCTTCAACAGTTTCAGAAATTCGGGAGCTCATGTCAACACCAAGCAAAAATTACGTTGCCGCAGGACAGGGACGGACAGACGGAAGATGTGACCTTCATGACTGAAGGTCACATGCCGTCTCCCTCTGAGAACGCCGCAACACAGTTTTTGCGTGGTGTTCACGTGAGAACCCGAATTCATGGAACTGCTGCAGATATTTCATATGTAAACGCGTCATTTTAAAGCTTATTCATTCCTCTTTCAAATGTCGCAAACCGCGTTAAAATATCTGCAGTGCGTGAAGTGTGGCATACCGTTGTCTGGAGTTTTTTTTTTTTGGTCGACCCTGTAGAAATAAATTCCCGAGGAGATAAGACCTGTGTTCGACGTGGAAGCAGGCCTGTCGTCTCCGCGTCGATTCCGAGCCGGGAAAGCTCCGAAAACACTCGCCTTCCGCTCGACAGCGACCGGGCTCCCCATCGAACGTGCACGATTCGGTCTCCTCTCTCCTCTGTATCACAGGAAACCACGCTTACTACTCGTCGTCAATAAGGGACGTTTCAGGTGGTTACAGGGACATTTCAGGTGGTTACAGGGACATTTCAGGTGGTTTACGGGAGGCCGGAGCCTTTACGAACCTGGATGACGGATCCAAACACGACGGTGACCAAAAATGCCAGGCACAAGGGAGAGCCCATCGTGAATCATGAACACCGCCGTCACAGCATTTTTGTATCTGCGTGCACGCTCCGCGTTCAATCCTGTCTCTACGGGGGAGGCTCGCTGCAAAGGCGTTCAAGCTGATAACCTTCATCTCTATCTCCGATATTTACCGCTGACGTCACCGATAAAGAGACGGGACTGCCACGTAAGTACCACGGGTAGTCCCTTTGTCCGGATCAGGCCATTAACGGTCCCGAAAAAGGAGACGGCCCCCATTTAATTGCCTCGTCTGGCTGGACTAAAAGAAAAGGGGGACATTTAAATCGCCTGCTCTTGACATAGAAGAGAGCAGAAACTGATGGAATATTGGTGTTCATCAATTCCATCATATTTATGCAGAAAAACGAGAGAATTTCCGCCAAAAGAATAGCGGAAGTTTCTCAACTTTCAAGTAGAGAAATTACCAATTGGCATTAGAATTCACGGTTTATGCAGAATATGGACCCAACTGTTGCGCATGAAGTGACACGCCCGCACCTCTTTTTATTTTTCCTTTTTATTTTAAGTTTCGGAGTCGATAAATGCTGACAGATGCATTTGGGCTATGCAGCTTCCACAAATCTCAGAGAAAGGCTCGATACGAACACCAACATTTCCTCGAGCCCTCTCTGACCTCGGAATTTTTTTTGCATTCGGGGAAATGATCTCGATGAATGGCCCCATGGCCGTCACCAGTGGAGATCATTCTAAGGAGAATTTTCGGTATTTGTTGCGGGTCAGGGCCCAAGGGTTGGGCACCAACGACCTAGAGAACGATCTCCAGTTAGGAGTCTTCTTTTATCGACGGTCTGAATTTAAAGATAAGCGTTCATTGGATGATCCTTGGATGATCCTTGGATGATCCTTGAAGTACAGTACGACTCCCGTGCACGATGAACTAAATCATGGGCATGCGTTTGGAAAACGCAAATTTATTTACAATCTATGGAATGAATCGAGATGGAAACTGGCATACCAGCAACCTTGTCGGTTTCCGTCTCGGCGCAGTTCGCTGCGTGACTGCCTTGGCGTTGGCAGCAGCCCGTTCGTCTTTGCCTGGCGGTCACGGCGTGCATGGTCTTTGCCTGGCGGTCACGGTGTGCATGGTCTTTGCCTGCGTGGTACGAGCAGGTGTCTGTTCCTGATTTATGTTCACCTATTCGGTGTCCGTAATGGGGGCATTTGAAGCATCGAATGATACGTGGTCGGAGGACGAACCCTTCAACTCGTACTCGCAAACAGCCGATTTTCATGGCGCCTTCCTCTGAGATTTCGCGCATTGGGAGAGTTATTGCCTCGATCGAGAGAAGTGGGAGAGGCCCGCCTTTTTTTTGGTTTTTCGCATTCTGGCGATTCCGTTCTCTACGAACGAAATTCCATATTCGAGGGCGAGAACGTCTCTAATGACGAATTTGCATCGCGAGGTCGCGGATCCCCGATTCGGGTCATTTGCTGGCGACGCGGGCAACGTCCGAAGGTTTCGCAAGGCTGAGGACAGAGCCTGCGGAGCGAGTTTGCTTGACGTCGAGCAACTGGACCTTAGGAAAGGCGTGAACGAATGTTATCCTCTTGATATTTCGGGGGGAGAGAATTCACAAAAAGGGGGGTTCGAAAAAGAGAGCTGCTAGTGACTGTCTGAAGTTGACTGGTGATTTGCTACTGTGCAGGGAGGAGTTTGCAGGCGGGGGGAAGGGGAAAAGCAGGGAGCTGCGTTCGGATTAGGAGCGTTTTTGAGGGAGCGAATGGATTCGGAGGCGAAGGACAGGTTTGGAGTTTGGCATGGGAAGAAGGAGGAAGAAGAAGGAGGGCTGACGTTTCGGCCGAGGGGGTGTAGGCACCGTGGGGGGGGGGGGGGGGACCGAGTCTTCCTCTGGGCATTCTGTGCATGGTGAGAGGAGGAAGATTTAAGGAGAGAGTCTGACGAACAGAGAGCAGAGGCTAGAAAAAGGAGTGAGAAGAGAGAGTGAGAATGAGTCAACAGTGAGAGAATGTCTTTACAAATACAATTCTGAAATGGAGAGGGCAAAGGGAATTTCGCGCTGCCTGAACAACGGGCCCCGGCATCAGGGGTGAGGAAAAGTCAGTTGAATGCCTGGGAGTAGACACCGCTCTGTCGTCTTTCCTTTCCTTTAAGGATTACCTTAAGTACAGGATTCATATAGGGAGTATCAGCTTGTTACAGCCTGGGCTCCGTGAATTTGTCTCGAATATGTGGATAATAAACGATGAAGCGTCCGCGTTTATTGATTTCTATAATGAGATTAGTGCCTTACCATATGTCTCGCCTAAACAATCCTGCGAGGGACGTTTCCAAGGAAAAAGGGTTTGTGTTCTGTGCGAAAAGCGTGACACCCCCCCCCCCATCAAGTGGCATGGAGGAGAACGTCTAAAGTTCTCAAAGTTCTTGATAGTTCAAGTTCGACTTAAGCAAATTGGATCCTCGCGGTCATTTTTGAGCTACGCATCTCATGATCAAAATGATACGTACGGTTCTCATCGAAGCCTCAAATCATTTCCAGAAGTTTTCACTGATCGTCAGTCGGATTGCAACCGTCTCTTTCGGTCGGTCAAGGTGTCGTTGAACTTCTGGGCTTCCAGCTCGACAAAAGAGGAAAATACGTTTCGTCTCATTTGAGGCTGAAACCAGTTATTGTAAAAACTATTCTTGCCATAATTAAAACCCAACGTTCACGGGTAGCGTCGAATAGTAAACGAAATATGATTACCTCTCACATGGACTCCGTTGATTTCCTGTCGCTTCCATCAAGGAATAAATATCTCTCCTCCGGTGATGCATCACAAAAACAGCAATGACTTATGTAAAAATTGGCACGGATTCATTTTCTAAACAAACCACGCTCTTGTTTTATAAACGGCCTAGGGTCAACCTATTTCAGCCAAACCTCGCCAGTTCTATGCTAGATGGCATACTGAGAAATGCTTATCCTTTCGACTTGGCCTTTTATATTTGATTCAAGCTCACGAACGTGTAATAGGCCGAAGCCCTCTTCAATCCTATGAAATCTCGTCTACAGGCCCAAGCTCCCTGAAAATGTTTGTTTTGTTACACTTTCATTCTTTCAATGCAATTCACTCCGGGGGGGAATGAATTGCATTGAGCAACAGGGGGAAGCCATCTTCTGTTCCACGATTTTCGACGAATCATGCTCAACTATTTGTTTCGAGACATCAGAAGCATCGGACGAGAGAGCTGCAGCGACCAGTGTTGCTCTGAGAATTGTATGAGAAACTCGCCATCGAACCTACAATTTGCGATTGGGACTTTTGGCAGGACAGGGCATTAGTGTAATTAATTTTGGCACTTTCCTCTTGACGTTCATTCAGATTCCCTTTATTTCTTGCTTTTAATCTTCCCCAGACAATAACATTAACGAAGACGGTGCAGAATGTCCGTGGTCCATGGTCCATGGTCCATGGTCCGACTTTGAAAGAGAGCATTAACTCCATTAACACTTTGACCGCCATGACAATGCTGGCCCATCGATTTTCCCATTCAGCGAGGCGCGCCTGGTGGCGCCTGTTAAAAGAATGTCCGTGTATGAAACCTCTATATCAAGTATTGCATATGCTGAAAACTTTTTATGCCGAATGTTATCGGGTCGAAAGAGCCATGCCATGCATACTATGGTTGGGAAAAAAAAAAGAAAATTACCGAAAAAAAAACTAATCGAAAATTGTTACATGGGAGGAGACATTTCAGATGACTCGTGCCATCAATGTAATTGCTTTAAAATAAATCGCTCATTTGCATTCCAGTAGGATCAGAAAATTTAGGCAACGCCTATTTTATGGGGATAGAACTGGTTCTTCTGAAACCCTTTTGCGATTGATGCCTTAAAGGAGAATTTTTCCCATTGCAGAAAAAATTTCCGTCTGAAAGAGAATAAATAATAAATAAATAAATTTCGACCATTTAATATTTCGTATTGCCTGAAGTACCAATCCAACTCTGTTGACCGTGATTTTCAGTTCAGTTTAAGATTCAAAGTTTAAGACTTTGAATGTAAGAATGTAACACTGCAAGTGTTTATGTTTTCCTTTCAGCATTGAAGCAAAAAATTCCCGCGATTTGAAGGGAAACGGTTAAGGGCAGGCTCCTTTGTTCATTCGATGAGACAAACTTGATTTAAGTGCCCAAGTGAAGAGGGGGAAGAGAGTGTGCAATTCCAGGAGATTTGCCGATTGCACGCAATGAACCTTGTGAGATGCTGAGAATGGGATCCACTTTCTCGAAACTCTTGCGAACGAGCTGAAAATGTGTTGAAGCAATTTTGTCCAAAGGATGAGGAACGGATTCGGTCTCGTTCCTTTTATTGGCCTCAGAGGAACACGAAAAGGCAGAATTAAACTATTAGGCAGAATTAAACTATTAGGCGCAATTATCGCCGAGCACGTCCCAACTTGACTGCGTTTTGTGAGTGTTGCTTAAGCCTGAATTACCGCTTAACAACAATTCTTCATGGAGAAGAGGTCGGCTGGAGAGTCGAGAAAATGAGAAATCCACTAAATCCTCACTAACTCTTCTCATGACTTTTGACAGATTCAAGCTGATAATTTTCATCGAGGTCACGTGTTTAAATGATGGGCGATCGGGATTATCCTCGGTGGTCTTCGTGAAATGCCCGATGATGTAACATAGCACCTCCCTCAACTGAGTATTCCAACCGGTCCATTTACCGAAATTGCAGGTGAAGTCATGAAATGTAATAATTAGTTGCATGTTGGCAACAGTCAAGAACAAAACGGCATTATATGAACAAGACGCATCTGATGGGACATTGTATACCTGTTTCAGGCGATAGGAGATTCATTTCCGTTTTCCGACTACGTCCACAGATAAAATATAGGGTCATCAGTTTTACTGAGCCCCAGTCCGATGGAATGACGATATAAGTGTTCGAGGTCTCAACAAGAATAGATACGTTATCAGTGTAAGAAGCGGAGCAATCGTGTCAGGATGTATTCTCTTTGGTTTCTAGGATTCTTCATCGTGCACGTACTCGCATCAAAATCCCAGGTTCGTTCCTAGCATGTCGGTCTGGAAACTCCGGGCTCGAAAGTCGAGAATAAGCGCGATGGTGTTCAACTGCCACAGAGAAATGAAGAATCCGAGTTCTGTATTTATAATGGGGAGCCTGGTCTCTGCGAAGCGGAAGATGCGTGCTCCCAGAGAATCGCCGGCTCGGAATTGCCCCAGAGACGCCAAGCCTGTTTCCACGTCAGAGACAGGTCTCTTCTCTCTGCCGTATTTATAATAAAAAAAGTGAGGAATGCACACGTCAGTTTCTTGTATTTGACGGGAAAAGGGCGACGATATGCTGCCCGACGAGGGGAAGCCTCTCGTCCTCGGGCCGGATCGTGGGAGGGGAAGACACAGAACCAGGGGAATATGCCTGGATGGCTGCTCTGATAAAAAAATCTTCCACTCCACCCTCTTCCACCCAAAGTCCTTTCTGTGGCGGGTCTCTCATTTCCCCCGGTCATGTTCTCACTGCTGCTACATGTGTTCGAGAGTGTGTCATCCATTACCATTCCACGTGATGTTTGTGCCGATAATGATCACGTTGATTAGCCCTCTCTTCACAGAGATCGACAGGACCCGAGTTCCTTTCTGGTCCGAATCGGAGAGCACGACTTCGCGAATACGTCAGAGACAGAGCATCGAGATTTCAACGTCGCACGAATCCACATTCATCCCAATTTCACGGAAAGGAGTTGGGGCTTATATAATGATCTGGCAATTCTCGAACTGGATAATCCATCCGAGGATGAACCTGCGACTGTCTGCCTGCCCAAAAAAGCAGGAGAATTCAAGGGTTGCGGGGCCGTTGTCACTGGTAAGGAATTCATATCCTCATGCTTTAATAATGGCAAGCGGCTAGTCTTCAATGAAACGGTGGTTTAGATTTAAAAAAAAATTGCGAGAGCAAGAAATAGTCGAGTTAGGCACCAAACGAGCTCTAATGAGCACCCAATTCCACATGAACGGCGTTCATTAGTCGATTGAAAGAGGAGGAAAATGACGATTGCGAGGAGGAGAGGCGGAAGATCATGCGAAAACGATCCGAAACGCCGAAAGAGTGTATTTGCGTGCGTTATACAGGTTGGGGGGTGACGCAAGAGGGAGAAATGACTCAACCACTTATCCTCCAACAAGTCCGCGTCGACGTCTACTCGCAAGAAAAGTGCCGAGAGAGCTACCAAGGCATCACGAATACTCATCTCTGTGCGGGGGACGAGAACGGAGAGAAGGATTCTTGCCAGGTGAGGAGATCTAGAGGTTCGTTAGCCTCTCGCCGATTGGATCTTGAATTTTATCATGATGTCCTCGTCCGTATAGGGAGACACGGGTGGACCCTTGCTCGTCGGCCTCGAAGGGAAATGGGTCCAAGTTGGGATCGTGTCTTACGGAATCGGCTGCGCGTGGCCTGGATATCCCGGAGTCTACGCGAATGTCTCCTCTCACTTGCCTTGGATCGCCGGTCAACTTGGGCCGTACACTCTTAATGGTACCGGTTGAAACACCTTGATGATTGCTGTCCGTGGTGACGCTGGCCGTCTTCATGATTTCTTTGCAGGTGGGTGCGGAGCGTCGGAGAAGAATTCTTCGATCTTGGACAGCTGTCCGAAATCGTCAGCCGCTTTCCACCGGCTTTCAATTTTTCAGTATTTCCCGCTTCTCTTTGTTTTCCTGAATTAATCCGCTGTTTCGTTCCGTCCGCATTTCATCTCTGATTGATGATGAAAATGAATAAAGGAATGAACCGTTAATTATATTTCCCGCATCTGTCTCACTGATCAGTTGACACCTCACGTGAGAAAATGCAGTTGCAATTTTTAGGCTTCGAAGTGTTGTCGAACACGACCGAAATCTTAAAATGAACATGTAGGAGTAACACGGCATTAACATACCGAATAAGTTCATAAATATTTTTAATGAAAGTTCATAAAAAAATTTATGAACTGGTTCGCATCGCCCCGTGTCCTTCTGCGTAGCCTAAGGCCTGCTAAGGCATAGGCTTGCAGGCCTCTTGCGTTGTGCTGCGGTTGCCGAATTCTCGGTGAAACAGGGAGGATAGGTCACTCGATGGGGAAGGGTTTACCCCCGATTGCATTTTCATTGACAAGTACGTTAGACGGTTCATTGGCTTTGCCGGTGTCGACGTTTAAGTTCACTACGCAACCTCTGGCCTTGCTAATCCACTGACGTGGGACTTCATTCCCCATTCGCCTCTTTTGATTGGTATATACTGTTTCCAATGAAATCGTCCCATTGTGCATGAACGCCTCATCGATATAGCCAAATACGGCTCAATATTGGATTCTAATTTTTCTTTCAGATGATCAGCCACTGAGCATTTGTATGGAGTATACCTCCGGGAACTTGATAACATATTTTATGGATATAAACATTCCAGATGTGGCTGTACTCCCAAAGCTTATCATCAGTCCAATATATTTTTTTATTGCTATTTTATGACACCCACGAGTAAGATTATAGCCATGAGAATTCCTATTTATCCCCGAATTGCGACCGCGTACACGGACTCCCGTCCCTCACGAAGCCAAGCGTTGAAGCGGTGCCAGGAGTTTAAGGAAACGCGAGTCCCTCAAAGGGACAAGGGGAGGCCCGGCCAGGCACTGTCTCGATGCCCGCGAGAACTCGCTGCGACCGTTTGCACGAATGAAAAATGTTCGATTTCACGCACGAGCAGTCGGGGCGCCGCAAGGTTCGTGCCGAATGGGTTCCGAAACGACCGGCGAGCGAACAGAGGGCGCTGCGAATGGGACTCGGTCTCGAGCATCTGCGACGATACCGTACGGAAGGTAAAGAGTTTCTTCAACTGATTTTTTTAAAAAATATTATACCCTATCGTCAGGCGGGGTTCAGAGAAGGTAGATTTGCTCTGCGGACTGTTCATCGGGTGATAATGCATCTTTGTGACATAATCCATATTAAGTATTCCACTAGAACATTCCTTCGACTGGAAATTTCCTCGAATTAACTTTAGAACAATAAATTCGCAGGTTGGAAGTGCTAAGGTCACTTTCTCGGGACTTTGTCATTGGTTGATTAAAAGGATGTCAAGTTGAGGATAAAAGAATATCAAGTTGAATGCAGACAAGGATCATGAATACGGAGTATAGTGTATGCTTGTGTATTAAAATATTTCAGTCAGGTTTAAGTACGACGCGGAGTGAGAGTAATTAAGATGCTTGGAGTTCCAAGTTGTGCGAGGTGTAGGATTCAAAATCCCTTTTCTCGTATTCCACGATGATGTCCTTTGTTTACTTTGCAGGGACTCTGTAGACCTTGCGTCCCGCTGGAGGTCGCTGGATCTTGAGCTCGCTTGAGCTTTGTTCGGGTCGTCGATGAACTTGCGACGAGGGAAGTGGTGCCATCCCTCGATGGAGGTCCATTCACAATTATTTTACATAACTCAGACGACTAACATCTGTGTTAACACTAATAATGGTTAGACACGAGTCCAAAGCAAGTTCTTTTATTCTCCAGCACCTAGCCGAGATCAAAATATGTCCCATTCTCCGGCTACCTAAATCCTCATCTGCTCGCACTCCTGCTTTAATTTCCATTCCTTCATTTGCAAGATTCGCATCTTGATCTCGTGTTCCTTTTGGGCCACTACCAGCAATGGCCATCGAAATCCGCTTTTTCTCTTTTTTTTTGCCTTTGGCAGACTTTGTTTTGGGTCAAGATTTTCACTCGATGTCTGCACTAATCTCTCTGAAGAAGTAATGGCAAGAATTTTCAAAACCCTCGTTGACATAGGTGTAACTAAAATGCCTTTTCGGGGAATCTTAGGAAAATCGACGATTGGCTGTGCAAATTTAGGACAAAACGGCCCTGGACATAATGGCCCCACATACTAGAAAGCCAGCTCCTTTGAATAAGCAATAATTCTTCCCTCTCAGATGTTTATATGCTTTTCAAATTCTGTCGGATGCATAATAGTAAACTTCAAAGATGCTTGAATCACTAAATGAAATTACTAATTCATTAAAATAATTATAATTCACAAAGAAAATTATTCAATGAATGCAATTTTATTTGAAGTGCAACAAATACTATAATCGGATGGCGTGACCATGGCATCATTTAAATCCCTCTCCGTACTGGGTGCAAAGGGTTATCAGCCTCGGGTGCAAAGTGTTCTCAGCCTCTGATACGTTTCCTTGTATACCCGCTTCTGCCTCCTCTTGGCGGGATTCCCCGCAGTTTCCTGCAAAATTGCGGCCGACACTAAAGCCTGCTGTGCCTGGAGCACGTCGATGGCTTTCCAAGTAGTTGGATGTTGGTGGCCGACCATGCTGGAAAACTTCATTCGAAATCGTCCATTGTGCATGAACGCCTCATCGATATGGCCAAATGTGGCTCAATATTGGATTCTACTTTTTCTATCAAATGGATCAGCCACTGGCTATTTGTACGGAGTATATCTCCGGGAACTTGATGCGCGTTGTCCGAGAAGCAGAGGAACTGACATATTTTGATGACATAAAATCATTTTGATGACATATTTTGATGACATAAAATCATTTTGATGACATATTTTAATGACATAAAATCATTTTGATGACAAAATCATTTTGATGACATATTTTGATGTGATGACATATTTTAGGGATATAAACATCCCAGATGTGGCTGTACTCCCAAAGCTTATCATCAGTCCAATATATTTTTATAATTGTAGGCTATTTTATGACACCCATGAGCAAGATTATAGCCATGAGAATTAATATTTCTGTCACAGATATCTGAAATGTCTCTAAAGCTCTGCCGAGAAAATACATGGAGAGTTATATTTGTTTTCAATGGCCGAACATGCTGGAAAACTTCTTGTTCCAGCCCTCGGAGTGGTTCTTGGTTCCCGCGTTATCATTCGGCGTAGCCTCGTACATGTTCCAGACAGACGATGGAAACTTGGGCGCACACTTCCTTGTGATGTGTGATTCTCGCCGAAAGGTGCCATTCACGGGAGTTCCATCAAAGTATGATGCCGAACGAACCTGTTCCAACTTCCAGGGACTTGCCCTCGCTCTCCGAATCAAATGGTTTGGGAAGTGGAGCTTTTGGCATGAAGAGGGAGCACAACGTCCTTGATGTAATTGCTCATCTCATCCGTTTCAGGTGGCTTCTCTCCTCATCCGTTTCAGGTGGCTTCTCTCCTCCGCCACTTTGCGCTGCTGATCTCGAGTAGTCTTGAGCCTGTTCCGCAGCCCCTTCAATTGGTCAAGGGGGATCGGATGTTTCCACTGGGGCACGAGGAATTTTAAGCGAATGTAGCTATGAAACCATTCGTGGAAAATGTCCGATCTTAAGGTCTTAAATGCCAGATGGCCTTTTATAGGCGATCGCCCATGGTTTCCTTAGAGTAAGTATAAGATGAATCCAGGATTTTCCCGCCTCGTTATACACTCACAAATGATAAACTTACTTTTCAGACTTCCGACCTGTCTGTGTATGCAAAAAAAATCTTCGAGCACACCCCTGATGTAATGCAGAATAGGGTGGAAGAGACCTCATCGTAAAACTCGAGAAATCGGAAATGAACGAATAATTTTGATTAGACCGCTGTTATCCGCATCGTAGCAATTCAGCCGACACGGCACGAGCGACCTGTATCGTGGCAATTCAGCCGACACGGCACGAGCGACCTGTATCGTGGCAATTCAGCCGACACGGCACGAGCGACCTGTATCGTGGCAATTCAGCCGACACGGAACGAGCGACCTGTATCGTGGCAATTCAGCCGACACGGCACGAGCGACCTGTATCGTGGCAGTTCAGCCGACACGGCACGAGCGACCTGTATCGTGTTGTGATTCCTCCAACGACGAAGGCTATCAAGCACACGCGCGAGGGTTTCTCTTACGATTGCAGCGAATGAGGTGAATGCAATGAATGAATGACTGCGCGAATGAGGTCCAGGGACCTTGGCGAGGCCCGGGGACCCTGGTGAGGCCCGGGGACCTTGGCGTTGCTGGATGTTAAGCTTGGGGCACGTGGGATATCGTCCAGGTAGAATATTAGCATTTTTCTATGCGTGATCGGTTTGATTTGAGATCATTATCATCGTTCATTCTAATAAATATTTATAACAGACATGAAACAACTAACATGTGTTCACTTGCGCACTCACGGCTTGGTAATCTACCCGAAGGATCTTCCGCATACCGGGTCGGATCGAATCGGTCGTGGGTCTCCAGTACTTTGTGAAGAAAGCAGGAAGTTAGGACAATTGACGGTAAAGATTATTAAAATAAAAAATACGTTGACACGTCAACTTCCAAAAGTACGCTCGACTGCAGCCGAGTTTCCTGTTAAAATTTTTGTCGTGCTGGAGCAAAGTTTCCATCTCGGGAAATGGTAGCATGAGCCTTTTCTGTAAGGGAAGCGCAGAATTTCCCCTCTCTCCAACTCCTCGCATCCTGGCCGCATCCTGGACGCATCCTGGCCGCTCCACGTGGATGTCGTGGAAGATTTGATCGTCGCAAGATTTGATCGTGCCACGATCAAATTTTTGCCAAGCTCTTCTTCGAGCCGACGGGCGATCGCTTGGCAAGACCTCTCATCCCCTCCACGTTTCCCATCGTTCTGGAGTCGGTTCCTCTTGAAAAGCACAACAGATCTGCAATTTGCTTCTCGCATGGATTCTTGCAGGCCGAAAATGTTTGTTTCGCACTCGCAGTTCATTCGTGAGCCACTGAAAACGACGAAAGAAAATTTGAAGCACAATTGGATAATTCCGCGCGCAAATTTCATCTCATAATCAGATGGTAATACTGAGGTTATCCTTTACTCGAGAAACAATTCTTTTCCGAAACTTGATAGCTAATGGATTAAAGTATTTGCGTGCATGAAATCTCAATTATCTGCGTAGCAAAACCGCGTCCACCTTGAAAGCCACGCAAAAATTGGCCTTCCCGTCCGATCCGATTTCTTCAAGTCATTTTCTACCATACCGAGGAGAACACAAGAGAGCAGCCATTGCTTGCTGGTCCAAATCCCTCCAAGGATCAATCGCAAGAAAAATGCATCAGATTCATCTCCCACCGTCTTGTTGGTCTTCACAACCGGCTGGTGCCCCCAGTTACAGCCTGCAGGGCTCCCGGTCATTCAAGTCCACGAATGGCCAGGATACTGACTCGCTCGGAGCAGCCAGATTCCCTACCCCAGGTAAATGTGTCTACTCTGGGATTAGTGTCAGGACAGTTGGGCTAGGTTATCCCGGGAACCATGACATCTCGATACTTAATGACCTGAGTTCCAGGAGAGCAGCACCGCAGGAAAGGCTGTAATCGAAACGAGGCTGAAGAAGGCCAAAGTGTGATAGATGAGACATTCGCTGGTCTTTGTGGATTAGTAGTAATCCTTTCTGGGACGTCCTATACAGGCATTAGAGAGCGGGCGGATTCCGAGACATCCACAAAGGGTGACAACTCCGGTCTCCAGGGCATGAAAAATGATCTTGTAGAAGGCCTGTTATTGCTTTCCCTCCCCCCCCGACTATATCACGAAAAGGAGTGGGCCAGTGCTGCCAAAAATTATTTCTTCGTAAAGAATAAAATGGCATTTGGTGACTTGCACCATAAACCATTTTGAAATATAAATTGTAGTTTAGAAAAACGTATAACCCTAGAGATTAAAGTTTCTAATTTTTTTTTTGCAACCTGGAATAACCACATTCTATTTTCTTCCCGTGTTGGATGCTCTCCTGAGCATATCCGCCATCTCACCAAGGTTCCTTTATTAGTGTCGCACTTTGGTTGTCCGACGATGACAAAAAAAATATTGGTCTGACCAATGCAAAAATTGGTAAGCGGGTAGATATGAGCAATGTACAGGCTGAGTTCGTTTTGAGGCGAATTTGCACCGAAATCGGCATTTTTATTTGCAAATTTTGGGTTTAAAATTTGCTAACGGAGGGGAAGTCGAGTACCTATGAGCCCTTCAGGATGCAGATCACAGTGCGCATGCGCGTACGACCCAGGCTTTGGGCGCGGCGCCGTGTCAGATACCAGAGCTGTCAGTTCCCCACCAACCTTCGTGGCGGATGGATCCAACCACGCACAGCCCTCCATCATCCCATCATCGTTTCGTGTGCACCGTTTGTCTAGTTTTACCAAATATGAGTGAGAAATGAGGATTTTTATGGTCGAAGACCTCAAAGAGATATCAATTTATTCAATTAGGTGACGAAATGCGGGTTTCCTTAACTGAAAGGAGGCCCACTACTAGACAGGGCTCGCCCAAATTGTTTTAAATCCATTTTTCGTGCATTTCCTTTCACCTTCTTTCCGATCATCTTGACGGGATTCAGTGCAATGGAAAGCATTGAGGATATGTCTTAATATGTATCCAGGATCTTCAGGAAAGGTTGCAATGTACTTTTAAAATAAATTCTTTCCACAGGACATTCGAGGAGGAAGCTAGATACAAGATTCTTGCAACATACGAATTAACGATTAATTAATTAACATACGAATAATTAATTGGCCGTTGTCCATGATGAACACTAAGCATTAAGGATCGCATGAGGTTCTCGAACCATTCTTTGAAACTTGGAGCTGATATCCTGCGAGTTTTCAGCGGATGACGGAGAGATGCCTCTGCCTGATAGGAAAAGACCTTTGGCGGATGAGATCGCATCTGAAACCGTCGACTTCATCAAACTTTTTCATTTTTTGCGGTGGAGACGATGTAGTCAGTGATTTCTGATGTGTTCACTGGTTTCTTTATGCAAAATCACCCGATCCAATCTGTCGCTTGCAGCGTTTTGAATGTGCTTGGGGCAGACTGGAATCGAACACAGCTACATCTCTGATTGCTCGCTTCACGATAAGTCATTCCTTCTGTGGAGAATTTCTGAGAAACTAACCTCACGAAAACATAGCTGCCCGACTGGGTTACTTGTATTATACTTGTATTGAGGAACTCTGCCTACTGCTGTGTCGTCTGCCCATCTTCATGGCTGCGGCCTCATTTCTTTTGATCCATTCGCTTTTACTAGCATACTGATACGCATCGCCCCGTGTTCAAGCCTGTGGCCTAGATAGGCATAGGCTTGTAGGCCTCGCACGTTAATACTTTGTGTACCGCTCTTAGAGATTTCCGTTTTTGAGTCCTTTCGCCTAGCCTATGGCCGATGAAGTGATAGCTTCGTAGGCTTCGAGCTTTAGGCTCAGGAAACTGAGGCCAGGGTTAGAGCGGCTGATCGACGAGGGAAAATGTCCGATTCGCAATGTGATGAGCTAAGGCAGCGGAATTCTAGGCGCTAGAGGCCGAAAAGTTCCTGGATGCGAATGGGCTAATTGTCGGTGTAATTGAGTTGGTGGACATTAATTCTCAAAAACTTCATCCAAGTACTGTTGTGAGAAAATGTCTGTACTCTTGTACTTATTATATTACGGTCGTGACTTTTCCGTTCACCATTTTTTCGCCTCGCGAAGTGTTTTAATAATATATGGTAATACCAGGAAATTATTTGCAGAATTCGGTTCAAGTATGATTCTTGAATCAATATGACCCTCCGACCATGCCGGATCATGTTTCACTGTTATTAAGGTTCATTTAAAAAAAAAAATACATGATACGGGAAAGCACCACCGAGCGATCATTTTCCCTCTTTAATTCGACCATGAGGATCTCGAAATTTCCTGCAGTTCCAAGACCGAAGCCAATTGCAATGCAGCCAATTGCAATGCAGCCAATTGGCAACTCAGCCAATTGGCAATGCAGCCCCGCGGAAATGAAAGTCGCTCCCGCCGGCGCCGTCGGTCAGACGCGTTTCATCTGCTGCCGGGGGATTCCTTCGGCCGACAGGTGTGTCGATCACCTGTCATCTGTGATCACCTGTGTCGATCACCTGTCGGTGTCACGACGGCGATTATAATGTTAGAAGGGCCCGGTCCATCATTCACGCGGATCGCCGGACAGGTTCTGCGAGTATTTCCACCTCGCGGTCCCGTCCGCGAGACCTACAAGAGTAACGGTTCCTAGAAAATGACAAGGCTTGCCATTACATGAAGTTAAGAAATCCTGATATTACTGACAGGTCTCAGGAGGAAGACTCGGACCGATTTCGAAGGACACGGATGACAGATATCTTGAATGTCCTCGTTAGCCATGTTCCGAAACTCAATTCCTGTGCATTTCTTGTGCGACCACTCGTCACACCCGTCACCCTCGTCACCTTCATCACGTCCGATCGTAAATGGAAGTAAGCAAATGTTCGTTTCGCGTAAATCCTGTCATGGAGAGTGGCTCGAGGGGAATCCCATATTTGTTTGCCTTTGGCAACTGTCGCTCAGTCGCCAGCGCTGCTCTGAGGGTCTTTAGGTTGTGAACACTGAGTTTCAAATTTCCCCTCTCGTCTTGTATTTTCTGGTGAACACGTACTAAGTCCATATTTTTTGACGACGTTTCCTCAAATGTCATTTTTGCTCGTACGCGTCTCGACCATCTGAAAGTTTCAGGCATTCCGGTCTCTCAATTTCGAGAAATCGTGTAATGGGGACGTGACGAAGAGCACGATGCAAACTCATAATAAATGAAAATGGTGTAATTTGTCTTGAATAGTGACGACTTAGATTTTGCAAGTCCACGAAAGACTCGCCAGATTGCAAGTCTGATGTCGAGAAACATGAGGCTCATCGCTAAATCAGTAATGGAGAGACGAAGTGGGGCGAAATGGGTCGAATTGGGGCGAAATGAGGTCGAGGTGGAGCGAAATGGGTCGAATTGGGGCGTAGTGGCGATCGATCCGCGACGCACAAGGATCACGGAGCGAAAATCCAACGCGATTCTTTTCCGCGGAATCGTCGGGCGACCCGACCCCATCGCTGCGTTTCCGCATTTCCCCCCTCTTTTCTAGTCTCTGTTCGTCATCGCGGTCAAGTTGCTCGAAAGGCCGGGCGGGTTGAATGGTTCGGAGGAACGACGGCTGAGATCCCCCAGGAAAGGAAGTTTTGGTCGGTTCTAAAAAAACACGCGATCGATCGAGTGAGGAAAACGGCATAATATTAATGCTGTGGCAACATGGTATCAATATTTTACCGGTCAAGTTTTCTGATTAAAAATGAATTTTTCAAAAGAAGAAGTTGCCCGAAGGAGAGAAACCGGAACGGAGGAAATTCGCCTCCCCGGATGAATAAGAAACAAGGAGGCGTGGCCACAACCTTTCTTAAGGATGTCGTCGAGTTTGCCTCCCTTTGGCGTATTGCGTTGCACCGTCCAGTTGGATTCCGGCCGCCTCCCTGCGAACATCCTCCTTCGAGATGCGTTGGTTGTTGTTCGCCGGCCTGCTGTGCCTGGGGCGAGGCCTCCGACTCGCCTCGGAGGAAGACTTGCAGAGAGAAAACTTGCAAGCGGTCGTGAAGGAGGTCATCCTGGAGAACCTCCGCGGCGGTTGCTCCCTTTACGCCGGAATAGACCGAGACGAAACGTGGGATTTCCTGACGCAGACTGTCAACTCCGTACACTTGTGGGATTCTTCGAGAAATTCCTCCTCGGTCTTGGTGCAGATGCTCCGGAATTCCCTGAAGGAGACCTGCGTCGCGTTTTTCCTCAGTGTGAACCGGTCCGAAGTCCTGAATCTGAGCCAGGACCCGGTCCTTCGCCAGGAATTCTTCCCCTCCAAACGAAAGAAGTTCCTCTTGATCCGAGACGGGTTCCCGAAGGATTTTTGGGATCTCCCTGGATTTTCTCGGAGCAACAACGTCTTCGTCATCGCTCGGCAGATGCACATCTTGGACATAAGCGTCGTCTGCCTCTATTGCCATCGAGGAAACACCACCCACAGAGTAAGGAGAAAATTAATTGTCTGAAAATGCATGGGGAATGTCGGAAAATAAAGTTAATAAAAAAATTTTCGCAGGTTTTGTATTGCACACAAAAAACTTGGGATGAACAGATGAAAGTACATGTCTTTCGCTACTTCTCGAGATATTCACTTGTTTTTGAATACCCGTCTCATAGAATTTGTTTATCTTGGGCGGACAGCCAACGACGCACCGCCGTTCGCACCTCCTCGTCTGATTGGAAATGGACTGCCCGGCGAGAAATCTCTTAGAACTTGAAATTCTATACCATCAGCACCCCCCCCCCCTCAGGTCTTTCATGACTTCGGGCAGTTAAAGAAAAGCCTCGCCGGCCACCATTCCCGATGAGACCAGGACGTGCAAGGCACCGATACGTCGTCGGCTGTTCGCTCCAGATGACACATTCCACGAGACGGACATTGAAAAAGCTGGTGAAACGCTGGAACGAACGCCTGAACGCGGTAAGGCGAATCACTCGAGAGGCAGCAAAATACATTTACTTTCACCTGCATGTTAATAAAATATT
>CAJPEV010002540.1:0-42845 GCA_905338385.1 Darwinula stevensoni
TAATAGGTAATCAATGTCAGATCAAAATAGGGTAGTAACTAACAAATATAAAGTAAATACTTAGTTATGAACACAAAATTATTCATTAGCATGATGTTACTTTTTAGCATGACATCTACAGTAACATCGCAATCTAAATGGTTTGAAAAAGATGCAACGTGGCACTATAGATTTTACTCCTTTTTGGAAGGAAGCGGTTATGAAAAAATAGTGTACGTTTCTGACACATTAATAGAAGGTAAGCTTTGTAAAAAACTAATGAGAGATGTATATTTCGTAAGTATACAAACAAAGACTATTGAGCATAAAGAAAGAAGAGCTCAATTTGTTTACCAATCTGGAGATACGATTTGGCAGTTTAAAAGTAATAAATTTAATCTATTGTATAATTTTAATTTGCAGATAGGTGACACCATTTCTTTTATGAACTTCCACACTGTACAAAACAATAAAAATGTAGTGTCTGACATACAAACTATAAAC
The DNA here is from genome assembly GCA_905338385.1 of Darwinula stevensoni. Taxonomy (NCBI): domain Eukaryota; kingdom Metazoa; phylum Arthropoda; class Ostracoda; order Podocopida; family Darwinulidae; genus Darwinula; species Darwinula stevensoni. The sequence goes on from CAJPEV010002540.1 coordinate 484, forward strand.
ATCCAAGGTGAATCATTAAGACAACAAACCATTGATGTATTTGAGAATAATAACATACTGACTAAGATTAACATTATTGAAAAAATTGGGGTAACCTCAGCGCCATTTTCATTGTTTTGGAATGAGTTTCTAATAAATGTATTTGATTTTCCGACACATAAATTTAGGTGTTATTCAGATCATTTAACGCCGATTATCAACTACTCAAATGATGTATGCGACGCATTACCCGCTACTGTAGACATAGAAGAATCTGAGACCTCGAATAGCTTGTCATTGTATCCGAATCCCTGTACTGACCTAATCAGAGACGATCCAAAACTAAAAACAATAAAGATAATTACATGAAGAATATCATGATTTCTTGACCTTGATGTCTTCTTGATACCAAAAAGGGCAAATAATAACTTATGTCTTTACATGGACAGGTATTAATCGATTAGAATTCATGTAAAAAAATGGAATTCGAAGTATTAAACTGATCTCTGTGTCCATAATTTTTAATGAAGATATTTACATATTTAATCACACCTTCCACTATTTTTGCTTAACGCCATTTATACCTGGATTTTAAACTGTGCCATTATTAATTTTGGGCGTTTCATCATCAGATTTTTGTCTGTTAAAATATTTCCAAATGCTTCCACCCACTCCTGCCACTGCTAATGCAATTAATTTCCAAAACTTCGCTATTAAAGCAAAGAAACCCACTTTGGCTAAAACTTTACCAGCTACTAAACCACCGATAGTCCATTCAGCAACATTGTCAACTTCAGGAATGAAGTCTGAGTATTTATGTCCATCTTTAAATGAAACGCTTCCAATTACTTTATCAATACTGGATTTTACTTCAGGCAATTCACTCATAGAAGCTATTGCATTCAACATAAAAGTCCCTTTTCGTCCTAGTAGTCTCAAGTTATAATTCAAAGTATTCAGACTGTCTTGTCCAAATTTCAGTTCTTTGGCCCAATGCAGTATTTTCTTATTTTTATCATAATAAGGAGATGAAGCCCATCCAATAAATTCAATAGGTAGATACCCCTGTTCAATTCTTTCAGGGTTTGCTATTTTAAATTCTTCTTGTTGCTCTTTTAATAAATCATCATAATTAATATCATCTGCATCATCATCTTTGACATATCCCATTTCATCAAAACTGATGGTAAAAACCCAACTATTGGGATCTAATACGCCTCTATTTTCAGGTACAAGCAATCCCAAAACAGAACTGTCAGCGGGATTGCCCCACAATTCCGTTAATACGTAAATACCTTGTTTTCTATCAAGATATCGAAATCCATTCGGAACATTTAATGTTGCATTTCCAGATTCAAGTTCAATAATTCCAGTGGTGTATATTAATGATTTTTCTATGTCATCAATCATTAATTGAGTACTGTCCACCAGTTGTGCAAAACTATTGTAAGAGATAAACAATGCTGTCAGAATTGTTAAAATTGTTTTTTTCATTTGGTTTTGTTTTATTTGTTAGTTGATTATAAAATTACATATAACTTGTTCATAAAAAAACGCAATCTCCGCGATATTCATTTCTCATTGATTTTCAATCGTTTGATAAAAATGACATCAAAAAAATGATAATGATTTTTAACTTGTGATGTGTTTAATCTGTTTCTAATTTGTTATCTGTCTCTTTGTACCAACAAATATAAATCAGATTCTAATAGCTTGTATATTGAAAAACAAATTATTATTGAGAAATTACAAAAAATGTTTTCACCATTTCATTAATATACATTCCATAACATCCAATCTCAAAAGGGACGTAGTTCTGATATCTTTGTCACATATTGTATTTGTATATTCATGTTGGGCATAGCCAGGTAATCTTAAAATCATAGGTTTCCTAAGAGAAGTATTACTGCACCCACATTGACAAACTATGGGTATATGACTGTTATAATGTGTCTTTTATTTGTAATTTCCAATGAAAGAGCGTCTCTGTTTCGCCTATTTTGGTGAAATTATTTTTTTCAAGAACTTTGAAAGATGCAGTATTGGTTTTGTCAGTGGATGCAGTAATAGCTTGTACAATAATTTGTTTTTTTGCCCATTCAATGATTCCACCTACAATTTCTGTCATATATCCCTTTCCTTGAAACTCGTCATAAGTTCCATATCCAATTTCTATCTCTCCTTTTGAATTCGGTTCACCGACAATACATAAGTCTCCAATCATTTTATTTTCAGCTTTTGAGATACCCGTCCACAATGTGGAATACAAATAGTCCTTTGTTTTGTCGGCTACATTTGGTAAAATGGTTTGTTCGAGTGCTTCCTTAAGTTCGGGAGAAATCGTCCTTGAAGTTTCATTCAAATTCAATTCAGCTTCCAGTGAGTGGTCGCATTTGATATACTTTACTAATTGATCGTAAGTCAATGGTCGTATAAATAGCCTAGTTGTTTCTATCATTTACTTGATTTTTTTTTGTTCTGTTTATATCTTTCGTACATTAGGATCATTACTTACATCTATTTTCAACCTGATTTTCTAAGAGCATCATTGTCATTGATTACACTGGATTGTCCTTACATTACACGATTGCAAAATTAAATTGTATGTAAAATTTATTGCAACTATCCATCAATCAAACCATGATTGCACACTAAATGTCATAAATGAATTTTTATACCTAGACTATTTATTGGATCAAAAAGTACATTAACATAATTGATCCTATAAGTATCTGAATTATTAATCCGATAATAAACACCAAGTCTTGTATTAGCTGTAATCGATATCCTCTCACCAACTTTGTAATTAAAGTCTAGCACGGATGCAATGCCAGGCTCAAACGTGCGCGAATTATTAAGTGAAATAATAGGCGTTAGATCATCCCCATAGTTTCCATCGTAACCAATCATTTGGAATAGTATTTCACCACCTAAATGAGCAGAAAATCTGTTTTTCTGAAAAAGCCTTTTGGTAAGTCCTAATCCTACTTGATACCCTTTTATCGAATAAAATTCATAAGCAAGAAAGTAAAACTTGTTTTGGGCACCATAGAACTTCATCAAGCTGATATACATTTTAGTTTTTTCATCTTTTATGATACCAACTTTGAATCCATTGATGAAGTCAATTTGGTTTTCATAGCTGTCTCTATCGAATAGTCCAGGCACTTTGGTATATCTTCCTAGATTCATTTCTATAAAATATCTTGACCTATTCTCCGATGTCTGAGCAAAAACGGAAGAAGTTAAAACCAAGAGCATTAAAATCTGAAATTGTTTCATATTGTGATTGTTTACTTTATACTAGACGTTCCTTTTTATACCTTTGGTTGGTTTTCGATAGATGCGATTTCTTTATAAAAAATTAGACAAGTGTAAAATAAATTTTCAAATGCTTTCTATGGCAATGCATAATGATGTAGGAAAATCATTCATGATGTCGTCTAGATACACATTCTTGACCATACAACCTCACAACCTAACCAAATGGTGTAATACGTACTTCTCCAAATTTCCAATCAGACACATATCCAAAAACCAAAAAAAATAAAACACCTACTTCTAAACAAAGTAAGGCGAAAAACAAAATGATTCTATAAGTGATACCCCAATTGGAATAATCTTCGCTGAAAGCATTAAAATATCCATAACAAATGTATAGAATGAGTATAATTGTGATGACTAAACTAGCTATAGTACCGCTAAAATTTAAGTAGTTATTGAGCGGAAAATAAATATTCCCTAAGGTAGACAACAATAAAATGCCTAACAATATCATACCTGATAAGATGGAATGTTCACTTAGATTGAGCTTCTTTTTTCTGAATAATACAAAACTATTGAACGCTGCGAATGGTACAAAAAGGAAGAGAATGATATTTCTTTTTTGGGAAATTATCTTGTCAAGTTTTTCACTAGCTTCATTTAGATATACCTTTTCGGTGACAAGTTCCCCACTTTGATCACCAAATAAATCACCCATATTATTCGTAAATATCAATGCTCCAATAGTCAGCAATATCAAGTAAAAGATGTTGTAAAAACGCTTTCTTTTCCCAGCAATATAATCGAGTGCCGCTTGCCCAGGCCGAAGTAATGCTTGTTTTGCGGTGTATAGTATACCTAATTCAAGATTGAATACACCTTGAATGACATCATTATATAAGAGATTTTTGAAGGTAATCCGTTTGGTATCTGCTTTTTGACCACAACCCGAACAAAACTTATCGGTCAATTTCTTTCCACAGTTCAGGCAATTACTATTTGTCATTTATTTAATGATGTGTTAAGTGTAAAAATAATATAAGTCCTTATTGTACATTAAACTATCGAAAAGACTTACTCATTCTTATTCCCCATTTAAAACTTTATTTACAAATTCAGTCCATTCATAAGGCGGTACACTTTTATCCAAATAAAAATCAGGCTGAATTCCTTTTTCGTCAATAGTAAAGTCAGGAATGCGCATACTTCGTGAAAGCGAATACCCAAATTGAAACTCATTACAAGGCGATTCCACAAAATACATATTTGAAATATCCAGAACTCCGAAAGTGGTAACCCCAAAAAGCTTTACCTTTTTGCTTTGTTTTGCTTCCAATAAAAATTGCTCCGAAGTGCTACCATTTCCTTCATTAATAATGATGCCAACATTCTGAGGAAAAGGATAAACAGTGTCTAAGATATTAACGGATACAATATTTTCATTTAAGTTCACAAATTGACCTAAGTTTCTTTCTAATTTATCGTAAGATTCTTTTGCCCACTTTTTGCCATCATCATCAAATTCATATTCGGGTTTATGAATAAAATCTAACATTCTTTGATTATTAAGTTTTGTAGACAAAAATTCCACTCCTACCCCTCTAATAGGATTTGTATATAAAAAGGGAATTATTTCGCTGTAAGCAGCGTCACTTCCTCCACCATTATTTCTTATGTCAATTATTAGGTTTGCGGTAGTTAGTAGTTTTTCTTTATTAGCATTCAGAACGCTGTCGATTTGTCTTTTATAGCTTTCATTAAATGATGGAACTCTTAGATATAATGTAGTTTGATTCATTTGCTCTATGTATGGATACTGAGCATTTAATGCATTAAAATATTGCGTAAATTTGGGTTGGTCTTCAATTTCTGGATAAATTCTTTTAAGTGTAAAATTTCCTATTTTCAAGTGATTATTTCCAATGAGCGATACTTCTTTTACTTCCACGGCAGAATGGTCTCGCATAAAATAAACGCCACTGGTTTTGTTTTCCCCTATGTTGAATTTTAACTTTATCTGTCCTTTAGACCACGTTTCAGCACCTGACTCTAGGATAAATCCGATATAACCTTCGCCTTGGTATTTAATGCCAATTTTGTAAGGTGGTGTTTCCCAAATACCTTCATAATCAATAAGTTTCTCACTGTCTAGATATGCAATGAAATCTTCTGTTTTGATGTCATAAGATTCCCAATCAGGAAATTGGGTTTCAGTTTTTTTGACTTCAACAGGTGCTACATTCTCCTTTAGTCGAATCCCAATGTGTCCCGAACGAAAAAATTTTAACCACTCGTAAAGAATTGGCGTACAATCGGTTATTGTCTTTACACTCTTCACTTTCTCTTCTATCCTATTATTGTGGTCGGCATAAGCCTGCTCTCCTTTAGATGCTAAAGCATACTGAAACCCTGCATCATTTTCTTCAAAGGTCTTTTTCACCCATTTATAGTTATCAATACAAGTACAATTTTGGGCAAATAAACATGTATTTGTAAGAATAACTGTTATTAAAATTAAAGTGCTCTTTGACATATTGTTCAAATTTATGGCAGTATTAAATATATGAAAGCAACAGACTTAAGACATACTGAATTCATCTTCTATTTTTATAGAAAACAAATAAAACTAAATGACTTACAAAATCAATTAAACTTATGTAAACGCATAGGTACATAAATTTTTAATATAATCAATCTAGCATCTGCGTAGATGATTTTTTATCAACGACCTATAAGCAATCTGCAACAAATATAAAATACATTTTCAGATTCAGTATATTGCGACACTAAATTCATTAAAAATACTGATCAATGGTGAAGGCTAATCATGGAAACTTAAGCAACTAATTCAGCTCCTTTCGAAAACAAAGGTAAATTCTGTCAATGGTTTTGATTTTAAAAACGATTGATTAAAAAGACATTCTTTTCAGGAAAAAAACAAGTTTCTTGTCTCAAAACATAATTTGAGACATCTTTAAAAGGTATTTAATACAGCGATATTGACAAAATGGTACACCTTTGCATGGTTACAATGCAGTAGCACCTAAACCTCCAAAAAATGAAGATCTTCATCGCAATCTTTCTATTCATTTCGTTAATAACATCTTGCAGTCTGACGTCTACCACGTATATCAAGCCAAACGAATCCTTTGTACTGGGCAACAATCAACATGGTAAATTTTCTGTAAAACTAAAAAACATTTCTACAACAAATCTAACGATTTGGTTGATGCCTTTAGATGGTGGTAAACACTCTCCTATCGATATCAAACCGAATGAAACCGTAAAGGTAAAAGTAGACAAAAACACAGCTTTGACCATAGAAAACAACCATCCAAGTGAAGCATCTGTAGAACTAGTAGTGAAAGGCGATACGGGATTATCTATGGGATATAAAAGTAAATAAAGTATTAATTGTTGATTTACAATTATTTACGAGTGCCTTACCATGTTCTACAAGTATAAACACTTAAACCTAGCCAAGCATTAGTACCTACTAGCTAACAGTATTTACACTTGAAAATTTCGTAGTATAAATACGCTTTTGCACATTTCTGAATGCCCGCATCTTTGCATTATCATTTTGACCGGTAGAATGATAAAAGGTGGTAGCCGAAATTCCTTGAAATGTGTAGGCAACATTGTTTTTTCTTCAATATTAATATCATGGGACTTCAACAAGTTGGCAAATTTAAATTAGATCAAGATGGCGCTTATGTAGCTAGAACAGAATTTCATTATATGGGTGATGATGGTAAATGGAACTGGTCACAACAGACCGACAATGAACTAGCAGGACAACAGTACACCACCGACCCGGGTGACCTAGGTGTTCCAGATGGTGCAATTGTCACTTTCAAACTTTGGGTGATGGCTGGCTATGACCGTGAAGCAACCGAAAGTTTTCAATATACAAAAGGTAGCTCAAAAACAGCAGAATACAGAAGCTCTGGTATCACAGCTAATCCTGGTTTGCAGTTTAATGGCATTTTAGGATAAATCAAAATATCCAATCTCAATCTGAGGCGAATGTACATCATGTGCATTCGCCTTTTTTTTTAGTTTTATCCGTTTTTAGACGAAAATAAATATGTCCAAAACAAATTTAACCATTGATAGTCATTGTATTACTAAAACATGAAAACTTAGCTTGGTTTTTATACGTATAAATACTTATAGGAGAGTAATTTTTTTTTACTATTTTGTGCCGTCTTCTAGAGACAAGAGATAAGATATAAAACAGTTCCGCACCTGACTGTTCTTTCTCTGTGTAGTTATTTCCCTGCGAGAATAAGTTGTTTATAAGAGTTTTGATTTAAAAACAATTTTATATGTATTTAATCACCCTTTAATTTTATTTTATCATGAAAAACCAATTTTTATTTTTCAGTGCTCTTTGTACATTTCTTTTTTTAATTGCTTGCGGCGAAACCAAAAAACCAGAAGTGGTGGAAGAAGCAGTAGCAGAAGTTAAAGCGGATACGACCAATTCAACACAAGACACCATTTCACTGGCAAAGTTTAATACTTGGACCAATGCGTGGGTTCAAGGTGGTCAAGCGTATACTGCCACTACCCTGACTAAATATTATACTATGCCTGTGATAGACCTTGCAGAAGTATTGGGAGAAACACCAGCAGCGGCAAGATTTTATCAAGGTCTAGATGTGTCTGTTACACCTAATGTTCCTCACTTATTATTAGTAGGCGTAGATGCAAATGGCAACGACATGCTTGACTACAGTGCAGGCCAGTATGTGTATGATGTAACACATCCTTGTCCACCAAAATGTGGTAAATAGTTTATTAAATTTAAATATGACTTTAGCATTTTTAGTGCTTTCCGTTTCAGTAATATGCTCTGTATTGGTTCTCATCCAGTACAGAGCATTATCTGATATTTTGAAGGTATTTGGTATTTACTTTTTGATATCAAATTGTATAGAAATATTGGCCCTTTATCTTGCTGAAAATAAGATATCCAATTTATTTTTATTTCATATCAATACAGTGATCGAATTCTGGTTTTTGGTGATCTTTTTTTATGCTTGTGACAGAAAGTATGGAAAACCCTTTCCACTTATTCCTGTATTGCTTCAAGGTTTGATTATCATTGTAGCAAATTCCATTTTTGTACAAAAAATCGATATGTTCAATTCTTATTCCGCCACTTTGGTCAATCTGGTTTTACTTATTTTTTCTTTTAGATTTTTCTTTGTTACCATGGATGTAGATGTAACAAAAGAACTAAAGATTGTCAAACTGATCGTATCATGTTTGTTGTTAGTTTTTGGGACATCACTTGTCGTTTTATTATTTAGTAATGCTATGCTTAGTATATCAACTACGTACCAATTATATATCTGGGATTTCAGAGGCATATTGATCCTATCTACCAAAGTAATATTTGGACTAACCTTTGCGAAATTATTATTCGAATCACGATCTAAAACACTACAATTATGAAAGATCAAGAATTAATGCTGACCATCATGTTTGGTGTGATAATTATGTTGGTAGTTATCGTCATCACCATTTGGTTTTTTAACCAAGGTCAGAAAAAAATCATCGCCATAAAACTCCAAAAAAAGGAAAATGAACTGGCTTTCCAAAAAACCTTGCTCATCAATACTGTCAAAACCCAAGAAACAGAACGAGACCGTATTTCATCTGAGTTGCATGATGATATTGCTTCCAAGCTCAACATCATACATCTAAATATCCACCTTTTAAAGAAAAAAATAAAAGACGATCCTGAAGTGGAAAAGCTCATAGACCAGATAGAATCGTCGCTCAAACAAAGTACAGAACGTACCCGTAATTTGTCACATGAGCTTATGCCGCAATTACTAAAAAAATTCGGTATCCATCACGCCCTAAAGGAGATGGCCAATATTATTAATATATCACAGGTAGTACAACTTAGCATAAAATCTGAACACCTGATCCAATTAAATGATGACTTCAAACTCTTACACCTATATAGAATCATCCAAGAATTACTCAACAACACTTTAAAATATGCCAAAGCCAACATTGTAGAAATAGTTTTTGAACCAGATAATGAGTTTTTAGTGATGACTTATCGGGACAATGGTATCGGATTTGATCCAGAAAACTTAACATCAGGACTAGGTATTGGCAATATAAAAACTAGAAGTGAACTATTAAAAGGCGTCTACAGCATAACTTCGGATAAAACAAAAAAAGGCATGTTATTTTACTTAAAATTCCCAAACAATGACCAAGATTAGAGTAGGCATCGTAGATGATGAAAGATTATTTATCCAAGGTATGAGAATGATCCTAGAGCAGGATGAAGACCTCACAGTAAGTTTTGAAGCAGAAAACGGCTTAGAATTATTAGAGAAATTGGCTGAAGACGAAAATCTTGCTGATGTTGTTTTGCTGGACTTGGCCATGCCACTTTTGGATGGTGTTGATACCCTACTCAAGATCATAAGTCTTTCCATTCCTATCAAAGTCATCATCCTTACGTCACATTATAATGACTCTATGATTGTAAAATTACTAGATGAAGGCGCATCTGGATTTTTGGCTAAAAACGAACATCCAGACATTGTCATTCAAACCATAAAAGGTGTACATAGAAAAGGATTTTTTATCAATGACCACATTATGCAATTGATCAGAGATAGAAGATTACTTGCAAAACGAAAACTGGTCGACATAGATCTTACGCACAGAGAAATAGAAATTCTAAAATTGATCTGTAAAGAATATACCAATAAAGAAATCGCAGACAGTCTGAAAATCAGTTCACGGACTGTAGAAGGTCACAGAAAAAGTATTCTCGAGAAAATAGATTGCAAAAACACCGCAGGTATGGTGATCTATGCGATCGAACACAAGTTATACGATGTCCATATTTCACCATTTAACTGAACAGGATAAAGCGTGAGAATATTCGGAACCAAAACATTACAACTCGGGCAATCTTCCTGCAAAATACCAAATGCCATAGTAAGACATATTATTTTTTGCCAAAATTTCTGTCAGCTTTATTCTTGCATTGATGTAAGCTTGCTCTCTACTATTGACCAGAAACAGACTGCTTTCTCCAATATTAAATAACCTTCTCTCCGCATCGAGCATTTGTCGGTACAATTCTACGGTGTTGTTAAATATATCGATCTGATCTAGCGTCGCACGCCATTCGGTGATATAGTTTTCAAATTTTATACTTATCTCATTGGACTTTTCTCGAAGCATCATATCTGTCTCTTGAATTTTAAGATCTGCCAGTTTGACATCTCCACGTTCCTTCCTTAAGAACAGAGGCATTTTAAATTCCATACCCCATTTGTAATTATTGATAGAGAAATTGGTGGTTTCACTTGCGCCGAATGCTTCAGATAATGGGTTATATTGTAGATTAAGTTTTGGCTTTAACTTATCTCTTTTAAGGCTTTTCTCTACTTCTAATTGGAGCAACTTCTGACGCAATACTTCTAGGTAAGGATGGGCTTCAGGTAGTAGGTTATTGTTAATATTGGGTACATTGTTTTTGGCCAATTGTGTTGTGGTCACGATATCTAAAGGCTGAGCATTCGATTCATAGCCTACATTTTGCATATTATCATCCCAAAACTGACCTGATAGTGCATTAGATGCCTTAACAAACTCCATCTCTGCTTGCGATAGACTTAAACTTATATTTTGAACCTGAATACCAGCTTCCACTGTATCGATACCGGGTCTATCTCCTTTCAAAGCAAATGATCTGACAGCTTCGTATCTAAGTCTTGCATTCTCCACCGCATCATTTAATATCTGACGCACATGGTAAGCCCGAAACCAATCCCAATAAGCATTTGCGGTCTGAAAAAGTAATTCATTGGTCATATCTTGTTGTTGATTTATCGCTAAGTTTTGGCCTATCCTTGCAGTTTTGACTTGTGCTCTACGATCATCAATGAGTAGCCCTTGACCGATCGGCACAGAAACACCAGCGTACCAAAGTCCGTTATCAGGTGTTGAATTTTCATTGCCAAGGAAGACACCTCTATTGATATCATAGCCTCCCTTCAGATCTATACCTGTCCAAGTAGGAACTTTTATTTCACCATTGATCAAGCTGTAATAATTCTTATTATCAAAGTTTTTCTGCGAAATGGTACTCTGTGCTGTAGGATCAAAACTACCTTTTGCCTTCAATAAATCGGCTGCCGCAAAATCACGTTGCATCAATGCTCGTCCTGCCATCGGGTGATATCTCTTCACTTGATCAAAGACTGTTTCTATGGTCAAAACAGGCGCTGAAGTCTGACCGAATGTAGTCAAAGAAAAACAAAACCCAATGCCAAAAATCAATAAGCGAATTCCGAATTTCATTTTACTTTTTTTTATCTTTTCCTGCTTCATCAGTCTTTGTATTCAGTTTATAATAATCTGGTGGGAAACCATTTATTTGTCTCCATATCTCATACCATACACTCACATTTTTGAGTAATGTCAGCGTTCGTACACCTGCACCGACACGTAACTGTTCAGGCCAAGGATGGGAACTTTGTTTAGGTTTTACTAGGACTCTGTACAATTGATTGGTGGAGATAAAATTGTCTATGGCTAATACTTCTCCTTCATATGTACCAAAGGATATGCCAGGCCATCCAGAAAAAATAATAGCTGGCCATCCATCAAATTGCATCATTACTTTTTGACCTTTTTCGAATAATGGTAAATCTATAGGTCGCACATACATTTGTACGGCAAGATCGTATACCGCTGGCATGATACTAACGATTTGCGCACCTTCTTTGATAGTCTCGCCGATACCTACTTGCTGCGCTTGAGTGACATAGCCATCTTGTGGAGCAAGTATATGGTAAAAAGTATTCCTAATCTCATAGTTATTGTATTGATTTTGAAGTTTATTTATGGTCGCTTCCGTATCAAATTTACCTGACAATGCAGTGTACTTATCAGAATTAGCCTTTGCTATTTTGTCTTTATAATCTGCTTGTATACTATTCAATTCGATCTTACTATTGATTAATTCATTTTTTGAAGTTAGCCATTTATTCTCTTGCGAAATGACTTTTGCTTGAGATTCTTGAAGCTTAAGATTTCGATTTTCTAAATCTGTCAGTGATCTCAATCCTTCTTCATACAGCGACTTAAAACGCTCATATTGTTCTTTAGCAACATCAAAATTGACCCTAGCTGCTTGCAAGTCTATACTATCAGAAGTTACCTTTAGTATGTTCTGTTGTACTTTATTTTGAGCCTGACTGATCTTTAATTTCAGTGCAGTTTCTAACGCATTTATTTGACCTTCGAGTGCTTTTACTTTTTCGTCATAGGACAATCGAGAAAACTCTTTTGCATCTAATTGAAGTTGCGTATTACCAAGCAAATTAGGGTCGAAATAATCATCTTTAACTTCCGATATACGAAGTATTGTATCTCCCTTATTGACAAATTGCCCCTCTACAACGTACCACTTTTCTATACGTCCAGCTATGACAGATTGTATCGTTTGTGGTCGTTGCTCAGGATTGAGTGCTATCAACTCACCCGGAGCACGCACGTTTTGAGTCCATGGTAAAAACAAAATAATCACAAATATAATAGCGAGTAAAAACACAAATTTTACTAACCTATCGTGAGAATAAGAATATGCATCCTTAAGCTTTTGAAAGGATGTAAAATTTTCTTTTCGAAATAAATGATTGATACTTTGATCTGATAAATTTAACATATCTATTTCTTATTTACAATTTGAGTATCGACTACTTTTCCATCATCTAGCGTGATAATCCTATCTGTGAGTTGCATAATATCTGGATCTTTTGATACAACGATCACTGTTCGTTCCGCATTTTTTTGCAAAATATATTTGAAAATTTGCAATTTCTCTTTCTTTTCTATATTCTTAAAGATATCTTCTACGATCATCAACCTTGGCTCTTTAAGAAGATTACGCGCCAGAATGATCTTTTGTGTGACGCTACCAGGTAGTCTTTTACCTTGTGGGCCTATTTCTGTACTATATCCTTGTGGTAATTGATGAATAAACGAGGTCAGTCCAATATTATCTAAGACTTCTGATATCTTATATTGGCTAATGTCCCGACCAACTGTAAGGTTTTCTAAAAGTGTCCCTTCAAAGATTCTGTCCTCGGAAATACACTCTGCGATATAGCTTCGCAACTGAGTGATATCATAGTTTTTTATCGGAATGTTATCATATATGATGTTTCCACGTTGTGGCTCAAAAAATGCAGTCATCAGTTTGAGCAAAGTTGCCTTACCGCTACCATTAGATCCCGTCAATGTTACTTTTTCATTGGATTTGATTTCAAGGTTGAAATCTTGTAAACTATAATCTACACTATCAGGATATTTAAAATACAAATTATGTATGCTCACTGACATTCCTTGTTGATCTTCATTGACAATATTGGAATGGCCTGATGATTTCTCTAATTCTAAGTCAGTAACTTGACCGATTTTCTCGATAGATGTTAATAAATCATACACTACTTCAAGGGTAAGCAAAAGCTTCTCAGTAGATGAAATGAGCAATAATATCACGATCTCAGCAGCTACGAACTGACCAATATTCATCTGTTGATTAAAAACAAGGATACCACCTAAGATTAAAAAACCTGCAGCAATTAATATTTTAAAGAATATGAATAAATAATATTGTCTTAGCAAAATTTTAAAATGACCTTCTCTAGCATCAAGATACTTTTCTACTAATACATCTGTTTTCCTGACTGGTAGTGATGTGTCACAAGACAACCTAAATGTAGTATTTGTACGCGCAACTTCCTCTAACCAAAAAGCCACTTTATACTTATATTTCGATTCCACAATACTAGATTTGAGTCCTCTCTGAAATATATAACTACCAATGATTATACCTAAGAATATAATCAAAATACTGAATATAATGAAAAAAGGATGGTAAAATGACAACAAAATCAATCCAAACAAAATACTCAATGCGGATGCAGTCATTTCTAACAGTACTTTGGCTACACCTTTCTGAATCGAAATAGTATCAAAAAATCTATTCATCAACTCTGGCGCATATTGATTTTGTAATGCATCCATTCGAATACGTGGTATCCTGTAAGCAAACTCAAAAGCTGACCTTGTGAAAATGTCTTTTTGTAGATCTTCAGTGATTCTTAATTGGAAAATTTGTAATAAGCCATTTAATACATAACCAATTAAAACTATCCCAACAAGCAAAATCCAAGATGCAGAGACTTCACCACCTTGTATTAGGTTAATAATTGCTTGAATACCTAAAGGAAGACTTAATGCGATCAATCCATTGAATATGGCAAATATGTACAAATTCCTGATGGCATCCTTATTGGGTTGAAGCAGCCTAAAAAATCGTTGTACGGGTGTGTAAGTAATCATATTTATTTCAAATTTATAGCGGTGATAGCAAGTTGATAATAGAAATTAATTAAATAATCTGGATCATCAGTTTTATCTGTGAGAGATGGCAAATGCTCTGCAAAATACTTCTGATGATGAATACCTTCTATGACGGTTGTCACCAACATATGTGGATATGTGTAGGCAGGGTTTACTTTTAAAATAATATCGCTGATGATGGCTACTATTTTTTTGTAATTATAGTACACACCATATTTATTGAGATCATCTACGTTTTTAATAAGGTAGGACTTACAAGATTCGCTACAGATGATATTAAATAAGTTTTGCAAATTGATATCAGCATATTGATGATCATGTGGTACGGTCAATACCTTGATCGCATTTTTCAACCTTACATTATAGTCAACAATATTGGTATTATGTAGTACCAATTGGTATTCTACCCAGCACCAATACCAAGAAGTAACATATAAAAGTAGCTTATGCTTATTCTCAAAATAACGGTAAATCGTTGCTTCTGTTGTTCCTATTTGTTGGCTTAGTTTCCGAAAATTAAACTCTTCAAAGCCTATATCATATATTAGATTTATACTTTGACTAATAATAGCCGAACCTAGCTGACTACTCTCAGGATCTTTGAGAAATATGTCACTCTTTATATTTGCAGAAAACTTAAACAATTCGAACTCCATAATAGTTATTGAAACAATAATAATAGTATTACTATCATTAAACTAAACAAAGCTATCAATGTTCAAGTTCAAATATTAATATTTTCTTAAAATTTTAATCAAGAGCTTCGTTTTCCATTATTTTTTCGTTTTCACAAACAAATAACAAAAAAAAATAGCCTTGGTCAAAAACCTAAGGCTATTTTTATATATAAAAGTTTTGTTAGATTAATCTAATGATTGGTTGTCCGTCGACGCTCTCTTTACAAGATCTTGGTATTCTTTTGCAGTTAATCCATCTAAACAATAATCTATTGGATTGATGGCAACGCCATTCAGCCAAACTTCATAGTGCAAATGTGCACCTGTGGAAGATCCTGTGCTTCCTACTAGACCTATTTTCTGACCTTTTTTAACAATTGCTCCTTCTTTTACAGAAATAGTATGCATGTGTGCATAAAGTGTCTTATAGCCATAACCATGATCTATCAATACATTTTTGCCATATCCGCTTCCTGCTTTATTTATAGATGCTACCCTACCATTTCCAGTTGCCTGTATATCTGTGCCCGTAGGTGCTGTAAAATCAATCCCTTTATGAAATCTTCTGGTTTTATGAATTGGGTGAATCCTCTTTCCGAAGCCTGATAAAAATTTAACATCTTTTTTGAGAGCTGTTTCTTTTACCGGCTTAATTGAAGGGATGCTTGCAAGCTTTTTCTCTTTGACGACCGCTACCTTATATAAACTATCGAGTGAACTTTTTTGTATTTCTATTTTTAGCTTTAATTCATCTACCTTCTCTAGATTCTTTTTGAGCAATTTCCCTATCTCCATTTGATTTCCTAGAAATGCATATTTATCATGTCCACCTATACCTCCATTCCATACAGCATCATCAATGGGATCTGCCCCTATAATCATTCTATTAATTTCACTATCCTTCACATGAAGACTTTCTATCTTTTCTGATAAAACTTCATACTCTTCAGTAAGTTGAGATAAATAAAACTCTAATTGTTCTTTTTCTTTTTGAACTAATTTCTCTTTGGGCGTTGGAAAGTATTGGTAAGCAAAAACAAACATCAAAACTGCTGTGAGAAGTACGGCTGACGTAAAATAAAAACTTCTTCTGAGCTTATCCTTCCTTGAAAGTCTGTGTTTTTCGTATTGTAACGTATGCTCGTTATAAACGTATTTTACATTCTTCATTCTACTATTAAGATTTATATGACATATTCCTGTTGGTCAAGGAATCGTCAGAAAATACGACACTGTTGGATTAAAAACGGTGTAAAAATAGACTATTACTTTGATTAACCAAAATAAAAACAATAAATATTTATGAAATTCATATATCAATATTAAGTATAAATAATGATTTGATAATATTAGTTTTATATAAATATGAATAAATAAACAGTCAAATTAACTGACTATCTATGTTTAACGCATATCAATATTATTAAATATATCATATAAAGTTCTCCATGACTAAAGTATAATATTTGTGTATAAATTTCTTAAGTAAAACTTTACTACTGCGTAATTCGTATTACAAAATATAATATTCCTTACATCAAAATCAATTCTCAACACAACCTAATGCATTACACTAAAAAACATGCTATTGCATAAAAGGTAATTGTATTTTACAGCCATCATTTATCAAACTTTTGTTTTAATAGTTTTACCTTTGCGGTACATTTTTGAATAAATAAAGTAAAATGAAAACAGTTCTTTCTTGTATCCAGCCCACTGGCGATATGCACCTTGGCAACTATTTTGGCGCTGTCAAAAATTGGGTTGACCTTCAAGCTGATTATAAATGCTATTACGGTGTTGTAGATTATCATGCTATGACAATGCCTTATGATGTTCAGAAACTTCGTACAAATACATGGGAACTAATCACAAATTTAGTTGCAGTAGGTATCAAACCAGAAAACTTATTTATTCAATCTTTGGTACCAGAACATACTGAATTAAATTGGATTTTCAATTGCTTTTGTTCTTATGGACAACTGACCCGTATGACCCAATTTAAGGATAAAAGCCAGCAAGTAAAAGATGGTGGTAAAGAAGAGTTTATCTCAGTTGGTCTCTTAGATTATCCAGTGCTCCAAACGGCTGACATACTAATATATAAAGCAGATTATGTACCGGTGGGTAAAGATCAAGAACAACACCTAGAACTATCCAGAGATATTGCTCAAAGATTTAATACACAAGTAGGAAAAGAGTATTTTGTCCTTCCAGATGCCCTATATACTGAAACACCAAAAATAAAATCAACAGCTGATCCATCAAAAAAGATGAGCAAGTCAGCGGGAGAAAAACATTATATCAATGCATTTGCAGATGAAGCCACTATAAGAAGACAGATTAAGTCAGCTGTCACAGATTCAGGTGATACCCCTGAAGGAACAATGGCAGAAGGTGTTCAGAACCTTTTTGAACTCATTAAAGCAGCAGGTTATAGATCTCAACACGAAGAATTGATGGCACAATATAATAGTGGCAACTTAAAATATGTGGATTTAAAACAAGTTACTGCAGATGCCTTAGTAGAACTGATATCTGGTTTTACTGAACGTAAAAAAGAAATCGTAGCAGACAAAAAAAGGTTAAAAGATCAAGTAAAACAATCATCTTCTGAGATCAGGAAAGTAGCTCAACAAACCCTTAAAGACGTCAAGGAATTGGTTGGATTGATGAATGTATGACAGTTGATTTGTTTATTATTCAAATTTAGGAAAGACTTTAATCAATAGATTCACGAATGAAATTGATTGATTAGATTTTGTTTGGATGTCCATTTTTTTCAAACAATCATTCTAATATATTTAAAAAATCTTTGGCAAAAAGCCTTAAGGGAATACATCTATTTTTTAAGATTCTTAAAAATATCTGGTAAAAGCTGTCAATTACTACAACAAAAAACCTTAAGTTTGTCTATTAATCAATCTTAACACAATGCCAATGAAAAAGTGGTTTCTACTTTTATCTATATTTTATTGCCTTCATTATAATGGTATTTCCCAAAATATTATTCTTGAAAAAGATGTCATATCTAGTGGTGCTACAAATAGTAAAAATGATAACATTATTCTAAATGCTACAATTGGACAGCCAGTTATTGGTCTTGCCCAAGAGACAATTATGAAAGCAAACCAAGGATTCTGGTATGTTGTTTCAGATTTTGATGCAGGAAGTTCAAACACGGAAGACTTGCCAACTGGTATTTTAGACCTTACTATTGTCCCAAACCCAGCATCGTATCAAGGAACTTTAACTTTTAATGCTAATGAAAGAATGGCTGTAAAAGTTGATATCATCAATAGTTTAGGTCAAAAAACAGCATTCAACTATAGTGGAGATGTATTCGAAGGTAAAAACATTATACCCATTGACCTTAGTAATATGCTCCCTGGCCACTACTTCCTAAGCTTAACAGCCAAGGAAAAAATATTCACAAAAAAAATAGTCGTTATAAAATAATCATTTGAAACATCTTCTTAAAAATATAAATACAATAAAATGAAAGTCTTTTACAACCTTACATTTCTGCTAATTTTTGTGTTTTCGACTTTAACAGTTTCAGCACAAGTCCCTAGAACCATAAGTTACCAAGGTGTTCTTACTGATCCACAAGGCAATTTAATAGCTGATGGCAACAGGACAATTACGCTAAGATTGTATGAGTCACTAGCAAGTACCACACCATTATATACAGAAATTCATAATGCTGTGGTGGTCAAAGGTATTTTTAATGCCATCATTGGTTCACAATCTCCACTTCCTACAGACCTATCTTTTGATCGAGCTTATTTCCTTGGCGTTACTATAGATGTAGGTAGTGAATTGTTACCTAGAACTCCATTAACTGCTGTACCTTATGCATTAATGGCACATAGAGCTACGATAGCTGATGGACTTTCTAATAATGCAACTGGAATAGTAACTAGTGTAAATAATCAAGAAGGTGATCTTCTTATCGAAGCAGGTAGTGGCGCAAATATAACATCAAATAATGGCACAATCACCATCTCAGCTACAGGAACAGGTGGTACAGGAATACAAGGTGTTCAAAATCAAGATGGAACCATCACCATCGCAAATCCAACAGGACCTAATGCAACCATTAGCTTAGCAGATAATGCCGTAAAAAGTAATCATATTCAAAACGGAACTATCCTATTAGAAGACATAGCTAGTGGCGTAATTCCACATCCGTCAAACTTTATCATCAATGGTGCACCTGCTGGCGGTGACCTTACAGGCACCTTCCCCAATCCTCTCATTGGATCAGGAAAAGTTACAAGTGGTCATATACTTGATGGGACAATTCAGGCTACAGACATAGCAAATGGTGTCATACCAAACACTTCAAACTTCATTCAGAATGGATCAAATGCAGGTGGAGACCTTACCGCCACTTATCCCAATCCGACGATAGGAACTGGTAAAGTAACCACTACCCATATCCTAGATGGAACTATTCAAGCTATTGATATTGCAAATGGAGTCATCCCAAGTTCTGCAAACTTTATCCAAAATGGATCAAATGCTGGTGGTGATCTGACGGGTACTTATCCAAACCCTTTTATCGGTTTTGACAGAGTCACCACACTGCACATCCAGGATGGAACCATAAGCCGTGAAGATCATAGTACGATAGGCGTGCCTTTAAATTCAGTGTTAAAACTTGTAGGAACGCAATTTGGTGCTACGTGGGAATATGTACCTGCTAAAGTTATAAATGCTGGAGCTGGAATTAACATAGTGGGTAATTCTTTCAATGATGATATTACCATTTCTGCTACCAATAGTGGTGGCACAGTCATAAGCACAGGAACTAATGATCCTAATTTTTTGACGAAATGGACAGCTCCAAATACAATCACAAAATCCACTATATATGAATTAGATGGCAATGTGGGTATAGGAGTGGCGCCGGCCACAGCAAAATTAGATGTCAATGGTAATGCTAAATTCAAAAGCACAGTTGCAAATACACCCGCACTTTTAGCAACCCATACTGGTTCAGGATTGACACAAGGCACTGCCATCCAAGGCGTCTCTGAAAATATTGGTGTCCATGGAAGAGTAACAACTGCTCAACTTTCAACACCTACAGGCATAGGTGTGCGTGGAGATACAGATGCAGGTTCGGGCGTAAGTGGATTTGCAGGTCTTGGCGATGGTGTTACGGGCACATCACAGAGAGGTAGTGGTCTAGTAGGAATCACGTCATCATTTGATCAATCACAAGCAGCAGTAAGAGCATTAAACAATTCACAAGATGGCTATGGTGTTCATAGTACTGCGGACGGAATTAACTCAGTAAGTGTCTTCGGCTTTAATAAAAGAGGGAAGGCTATTTATGGCAGCGTCACAACAGGCGAAGCGATATATGGTGACAATGAAGACTCAAATACCACAGGTTATGCAGGATATTTCAGAGGTCGAGTACAAATGACAAAAGATTTGACGGTAACTGGCAATATTGCAAAAGGATCTAGCACTTTCAAAATTGATCACCCTTTGGACCCAGCAAACAAATACTTAAATCATTCGGTCGTAGAGTCACCTGATATGATGAATATGTATAATGGTACCATTATTTTGGATGTTTCAGGGGAAGCTGTGGTTAAATTGCCATCTTATTTTGATGCTTTAAATACAGATTTTAGATATTCCTTGACACCCATTGGCGCTTTTGCACCAGTCTATATTAAAGAAGAAGTCAAAAACAATTCATTCAAAATTGCTGGTGGTACACCTGGTCTTAAAATCTCATGGCAAGTAACAGGTATCAGAAAGGATAAATTTGCTGAAAAATATAGAATCATTGCAGAACAAGAAAAGTCAGCAGAAGAAAAGGGGAAATATATGCACCCAGAAGTATTTGGCAAAAGTGTAGAGCAAGGTGTACATTATAAAAGTAGTCCTAGTCATGACTAAATAGGAATAATTTTAAAGTGTAAAACAGACCTTTTAGTTATCTAAAGCAAGATATTTTTATCTTTGCAGGATGACAGAAGTAGATATAATAATTGTAGGTGGTGGCGCCGCGGGTTTTTTCTCGGCGATCACTGCTGCTGAACACAATCCTAGTTTGCGTATTATTATTTTGGAGCAATCCAAAGAAGTACTCAACAAGGTGCGTATCTCAGGTGGTGGACGTTGCAATGCCACACATGCTTGTTTTGACCCGAAGGAATTGACAACATATTACCCACGTGGAGCAAGGGAATTGCTAGGACCTTTTCACACTTTTGGTCCTACACAAACAATAGAATGGTTTAAGAATCATGGTGTTAACCTAAAAACGGAAGCTGATGGAAGGATGTTTCCCGACTCAGATAGTTCGGAGACAATTATAAGGTGCTTTCAAGGCTTGACGCAAAAACTGGGTATTAAAGTTATTCAAAACGTAAAGGTAAAAGGATTTAATTATTCTGAAGAAGATGAATATAAATTTGAAATCAACACAGAATCAATCCATTACAAATCAAAACGATTAATGTTAGCCACAGGTAGCAGTCCTTTTATATGGAATATGCTAAAAGAACACGGATATAAAATCGTAGAACCTGTTCCATCACTTTTTACTTTCAATCTCCCGAATAATCCTATTTGCAAATTGATGGGATTATCAGTTCCAAAGGCGAACGTTCAAATAAAAGATACCAAAATAAAGACAAATGGTCCTCTGCTGATTACACATTGGGGATTTAGCGGTCCAGCTATTCTTAAAGCTTCTGCATGGGGAGCAAATGTACTCGAAGAAAAAAAATATGCTTTTGATGCTATTATAGATTGGGTACCTGATGTACACATAGAACAGATTACAGAATTGCGCGATACAATGGCCAAGAAAAAAGTTGTTTCTAATCCTGTCTTTGGACTACCTTCTAGATTGTGGACATATATGACTGATGACATCATTTCAGATAAAGAAAAAAACTGGGCATCGCTTTCAAAAATCGAGTTAAATGCTATTGTACAAAATCTAAAATCTGCTTCATTTACAGTTTCAGGAAAGTCAACTTTTAAAGAAGAATTTGTGACAGCAGGTGGTGTGGCATTAAGTCAAATTAATTTTAAGTGTTTCGAAAGTAAGATCCAACCAGGACTTTTTATGGCTGGCGAGATATTGAATATTGATGCGGTAACTGGTGGGTTTAATTTTCAAGCAGCTTGGACAGGTGGATATTTGGCAGGTCTAGAAATGAGTAGGTTGTAGAAATATATATACGTTTTGTCCATTATTTTCGTTTTCAGTAGTCGATATCTTTTTTTGACCAAAGATTTACCATAATTTAGCGTTTACAAATCAGTTATTCCAGTATTATGTCATATAAAGTTGTCATTTTCATCAGCCTATTTTTTGCTGCAAATTATGTTTTTGCTCAAGATATCATTTTCGAACGTGCAGATTCTTTAAAAGGAAATCATAGTAATGAGCGAAAATGGTGGGATGTCACCCACTATGATTTACATGCAAGATTTGATCCTGAAAACAAGACCATTTCTGGTAAAAACATAACATCTTATAAAGTGCTGTCTTCATACCAAACTATGCAGATAGATCTTCAAATACCAATGATTTTGGATAGTGTCATTCAGAATAATCAGAAATGTACATGGACACAAGAAGACGATGCCTATTTCGTCCAACTTACTAATAAACAAATAGTTGGCGAAATGAATGAAGTTACATTTTACTTTCACGGAAGTCCCAAAGTAGCCAAAATGCCACCATGGCAAGGAGGTATGATATGGCAAAAAGATAACAACAAAAACCCATGGATGTCTATCGCTTGTCAAGGAATGGCGGCAAGTGTATGGTTTCCAAATAAAGACCATATGTATGATGAGCCGGATAGTGTTGCGATGTCAATTACTGCACCTGAAAATCTAGTGACTGTAGCAGGTGGTAGGCTTAGATCCATAAAGACTAATCCTGATGCTACCAAAACTTATCATTGGGCAGTGGTAAACCCAATAAATAATTACAACATCATACCATATATAGGCAAGTATGTCAATATTCAAGATACTTTTCATGGAGAAGGTGGTATCTTGGACATCAATTATTGGGTACTTGATTACAATAAAGAAAAGGCCACAGAACATTTCAAACAGACCAAATCGATGTTGAGATGTTTTGAATCTTGGTTTGGGAAATATCCATTTTATGAAGATGGTTACAAACTTGTTGAATCTCCGCATTTAGGTATGGAACATCAATCTGCCATCGCCTACGGCAACCGATTTAATCAAGGATATATGGGAAGGGATTTGTCAGGCACAGGTTGGGGACTGAAGTGGGATTTCATCATCGTCCACGAGTCAGGTCACGAATGGTTCGGAAATAATATTTCAGCGAGAGATGTTGCCGACAATTGGATTCATGAAGGATTTACCGCATATTCAGAAAATCTTTACACCGAGTATTTGTTTGGGAAAACAGCTGGAGCAGAATATGTGGTAGGCACTAGAAAAGCAGTCATCAATGACAAACCCATCATAGGCCCATATGGCGTAAACAAAAATGGATCGGGAGACATGTATTATAAAGCTGCAAATATGCTGCACACCATCCGACAAATAGTCAATGATGACGTGAAATGGAAGGCTTTCCTGAGAGATATCAACAAAACATTTTGGCATAAAACGACCGATACACGTGAAGTGGAAAACTACATGTCCAATTACCTAGGTATCAATCTCCAGAAGCTTTTTGACCAATATCTACGAACAACTGAGATTCCTGTTTTGGAATACATGCAAGATAAAAAGAAACTAAAATATAGATGGAGCAACAGTATTGATGGGTTTGATATGCCTGTAGATGTGATCTCACAAGGTCAAAAAATTATAATAAAACCATCAGAAAAATGGCAAACACTCAAACTAAAAACAGCAGATAAAATTGAAATAGATAAGAATTATTATGTAATTCAGAACCTTCAAAGTATGTAGAGAAGAAG
The DNA here is from genome assembly GCA_905338385.1 of Darwinula stevensoni. Lineage (NCBI taxonomy): Eukaryota > Metazoa > Arthropoda > Ostracoda > Podocopida > Darwinulidae > Darwinula > Darwinula stevensoni. The sequence goes on from CAJPEV010002540.1 coordinate 24,791, forward strand.
AAAGGCATAGTTTTTGATATTAAATAAATATGTAATATTTAAATTGCATATTTAGAAGATTTATCACTTAATTTTAACAATTATGTTTATCAATAAAAATACCACTTTTGGATTATTTTTGTGCTTATTTGGCTTGCTTATCACATCATGTAGTCCTTCTACAACAACCAAAAGAAGTTCAAAATATTCGAGTGCTGAAAAACGTGAAAAATCAGCCAAACAAAAGACATATGAAGACAAAAAATATGTCTATCATACTAAATCTGCTTCAACTGTCAAAAAGAGCGAAAGCAATCTTATGACTAGAGATGAAATAGTTTTGAGTGCAATGAAATATACGGGAAGAGATTACAAACCAGGAGGCAAAACGCCAGAAACAGGTTTTGATTGCAGTGGATTTACATCTTTCGTTTTCAACTTGAATGGCATTCCGATTTCTGGTTCATCTGATCAGCAAGCGAAACTGGGCAAACAAAAGTCAAAAAATAATTTATTACCAGGTGATTTGGTATTTTTTGGTAACGAAGATAGAATTTCACATGTTGCAATCGTTGCTAGCAATAAACCTGATGAATTAGAAATAGTCCACAGCACCACATCAGCTGGTGTTAAAATAGATAACATATCAAACTCTGAATACTGGAATTCTAGATTTCTATTTGGTGTAGATGTGATATCAAAATAATTTCACTTACATGAAACTATTATTTAAAAAATGAAGTTTTTTAATTGGTTAATAAGTATCTTTACACCTCAACGTAGCAAAAACAAAATGTTAAATCTAATTTTATTCGGTCCTCCAGGATCGGGCAAAGGTACCCAAGCTGAGTACTTAATCAAAGAATATGAAATCCTTCACATCTCTACAGGTGATTTATTCCGATATGAAATGGGTAATAATACCGAACTAGGTCTGAAAGCCAAAGAATATATGGCCAAAGGAGAATTGGTACCTGATGAGGTTACCATTGGTATGCTCAAAAATAAAGTCAATGCTAATCCCGAAGCTAAGGGTATCATCTTTGATGGTTTTCCACGTACTATCCCACAGGCAGAAGCACTTGATGCATTCTTAGCAGAAAAAGATACTGAAGTTTCAGCTTTGATTGCCATGGATGTTCCTGAAGAAGAGCTTGTTAAACGTCTACTCGGCAGAGGTGAGTCTTCAGGCAGGGCTGATGATAAGGATGAAAACATCATAAGAAATAGAATTGCGGTGTATAATTCTGAAACAGCACCAGTTTTCGAATATTATAAATCCAAGAATAAATCCAAACTTATACCAGGTACTGGCAGTAAGGATGAGATATTCAATCGATTGACAACTGTAATTAACGACTTATAAATTTCATTTAAGCGTTATTTAGCTTTACATTTGTCATTTTCACATAAAAATAAACATTTTGGCTGAACAGAATTTTGTAGATTACGTAAAAATTTGTTGCAGGTCTGGAGCCGGTGGCGCTGGATCTTCTCACTTTTTCCGTGATAAAATGAATAGTATGGGCGGACCAGATGGTGGAGATGGTGGTCGTGGAGGCCATATCATATTAAGAGGAAACTCAAATGTATGGACACTCCTTGCACTAAAATACAAAAAACACGTCATAGCAACTCCAGGAATGCCTGGTACTGGTAATCAAAGTACTGGTGCTAGTGGTAAAGACGTCATCCTTGATGTACCGCTGGGTACGGTCGCAAAAGATTTTGAAACAGGTCGAATAGAATTTGAAATCACTTCACACGACGAAACAAGAATCCTTGCTAAAGGAGGTCGAGGTGGTCTAGGTAACGCACATTTTAAATCTGCCACTAATCAAACTCCTGAATACTCCCAAACTGGAGAAGCTGGTGAAGAAGTTTGGAAAGTACTTGAATTGAAAGTCCTTGCAGATGTAGGTTTGGTAGGATTCCCAAATGCTGGTAAATCAAGTCTTTTGGCTACTATCACAGCGGCAAAACCAGAAGTAGCTAGCTATCCATTCACAACGCTTATACCTAACCTTGGAATTGTAAAATACAGAGACCATAAGTCATTCATCATGGCAGATATCCCAGGTATCATCGAAAATGCCCATGAAGGTAAAGGTTTGGGACTCAGATTTTTAAGACACATAGAGCGGAATTCAGTCTTGCTTTTTATGGTTCCAATAGATGCGGAAGATATCAGCAAGGAATACGACATTTTGCTTAATGAGTTAAAAATGTACAATCCCGAACTTGTAGATAAACCACGTATGCTGGCTATTACAAAAATAGATTTAGTAGACGATGAACTCAGAAAACTAATCGAAAAGGAAATGAAAGTAGATATACCATATTATTTTATATCTTCTGTCGCCGAAAAAGGTCTTACTGAGCTAAAAGATGCGCTTTGGATCATGATGAATAAAGAAAAAGATTAATATCTTACTTCTTGTTTATCAGCATATTCATATAGGTGTACAACAACCTCACACCATAACCTGTAGCAGTACGCATTTTTGCGAACTCACTATCAGAAAAAGCAACTCCAGCAATATCAATATGTGTCCATTTTGGATGTTCCGAAGTAAAAGCTTCCAGAAACTTTGCTGCTGTAATAGCTCCTGCCACTGGTTTGCCACTGAAATTCTTTATATCTGCAATGTCAGAATGCATATCTGGTGCATAATCATCCCACAATGGTAGACGCCATACACGTTCATGCACAGACTCTCCGGCAGCCGTGAGATCAGTAGCCATTTCATCATTATGCGTAAAAATTCCCGATGTGCTATATCCCAATGCAGCAATACAATTACCCGTAAGTGTGGCAAGATCGACTAAATACGTAGGATTATAATTTTTTAGAATATATGCTAGGCCGTCAGCAAGAACTACCCTACCCTCTGCATCTGTATCTATAATCTCTATAGATTTCCCACTATAAGAATTTATTACATCTCCAGGCCGATAACTATTAGCATCCACACTATTCTCAGCGGCTGGTATAACTCCTACTAAATGTATATCAAGCTTCAATTTTGCAGCTAATTCTATCGCACCAATAACTGCTGCAGCGCCACCCATATCGCTTTTCATATAACCCATGTTGGTCGAAGGCTTGATAGAAAGTCCTCCAGTATCAAATGTAATTCCTTTTCCTACAAGTCCCAATTTCGGTGTCTTCGAATTACTACCTTTGGGTTTATACTCCATTATAATAAGGACTGGAGGGTTGGCACTACCTTGACCAACTGCAGTTAATGCATCCAAACCATTCTTCTTTAATTCTTTGGCATCCATGACTTTAACATCATATCCAAACTCTTTTCCTGACGCAACTACATGTTTTCCAAGATATTGTGGCGTTTTTACGTTAGGTGGCAAATCCACTAAATGCATCGATCTAAGTTGCGTCTCTGCAATTTTTAATCCTAGTTCCGCTATTTTTACCCTCGATTTTGAAATCACAATATTTATTTCTGGCTCTACATATTTATCACCATTCGTCTTATAAATACCATGATTAATCAAACCCAATCTAGCTCCCAATACAACATTAACTATTTGATCATCAGTTAAATTGTCTGTTATGATGTCTAGCACCATATCTTTTTTGGCACGTTGCTGGTACACAAAACTTCTATAAAAAGTGTATGATTTTGCTTGATCTTTCTCTTCCCCTAAACCTAAAATATGAACTCTTTGATTTTTTTCTGGATGAAGAAAACTGGTCAAATCCTTACCATTAGTTTTAACTTCTATATCATATTTTAATCCACCGTATTCTTTAATAAGTTGGTGGTCTACTTTATCTTTTACAAATGCTATTAATATTGTATTGGCCTTTTTTGATGGCGTAGATTTAAATTGTAGTGGCATTATTATATTTTTAATATTTATTGTAGTATAGCCATTTTAAGGCAAGCGGAAATTGCTCTCCCCAATGTATTTCTTTGTGTTGTCCTGTAGGATTATGCGAAAATATGATGTCAAAATCATCGAACCTTCTTTTTTCTTGAAGGATATTTTCCAATCTCAGGACTTGACCATAATGATTAGCACTTTCCATTCCACCTGCATACAAGTATATATCTGTAGGACCAGCTGGCATAAAGTCTTTTGCCATTTCATAAATCTCTTCAGAAATCCAGAGACTTGGCGAAAAAATCATCATATTACCAAATATTTCAGGGTATTTAAAGCCAGCATAAAGACTTATCAGGCCACCGAGACTACTCCCTCCGATACCAGTAGAACATCTGTCTCGTAAAACTCTGTACCTATTATCTATCATTGGTTTAAGGTCGTCGAGCATAAACTTCAGATACAAATGGCCTTCAGCATCCGTATATCTAGGTGTTGAATATGGTAAATATTCTTGTATACGCAAAGTACCACCATGATCTATTGCCACTATAATAACATCGCCAAGTCCGCGACTAGCCATCATATCTAACGTTTTATCTACTCCCCAATTTCCATAAGGTGCATACTCGTCAAATAGATTTTGACCATCATGAAGGTATAAAACTGGATATTTTTTATCTGTCTGATAATAGTCATGAGGCAACAACACTGAAATACGGCGTTTGCGGCCAAGTTGCGGAATTTCGTATTCCTCATCAAGAATCTCTATTCTTGGATAATAAGATTTCATTAACTCTCCTGTCATAGGTGACAAAAGTATATCTTTTTTTAAAAAAAATGTACGCTCAGGAGATTTTTGTCATAATTTTGAGCGATTTGAGACTAATTTAGAATAAATCAATCAAAAATGGTGATTAAATTTATAAGATAAACTCAAAACCAACTTTTTTTATGGAAAAGATTATCAAAATATATTATAAGTTTATATCTTTGCGCTCCATTTAGAAAAAGTTCTTTTGATATGAGTATTTTGGAGCATTTTTCGGTACCTTACATTGGCATAAAAGATGGTTTACATCAATACCAGTTTAAGGCTGACAGCAGCTTTTTTGCATTGTTTGAAAACTCCCCTATTATTGAAGGAGATTTTGATATCCATGTTAACCTTGATAAAAGATCAGGATTGAGCGAGCTGGATTTTGATATTAATGGCCATGTTAGTGCTTTGTGCGACAGATGCCTAGCAGATATCAGATTGCCTGTGAATGCTAAAAACCATATACTTGTAAAAGTAAGTAATAAAATATCAGAAGATGACGAAGTAATCTTTATAAAGGAAGATCATTCACATCTTGATTTATCTCAAATCATATACGAATTCATAGTTTTGGCCTTGCCGCTAATGAATATTTATGATTGTGAAAACGAAGAACCTCGTAAATGTGACATGAATGTGCTTAAAAAGTTAAGTGAAGATGTCAAAATAGATACAGAACCAACGATAAACAAAATCTGGGAAAATCTCAAGGATATAAACCTAGATGAGTAATTTTAAATAAAGATTGATAATCATATAAATTTTTGAAAAATGGCACATCCTAAGAGTAGGGTCTCTAAATCAAGGAAAAACAAAAGAAGAACGCACCATAAAGCGGTCATTCCTCAATTGGCAATTTGTAAAACAACAGGCGAACCACACCTTATGCACAGAGCATACTGGCATGAAGGTAGCATGTTTTACAAAGGAAAAGTAGTAATCCAAGCTAAAGAAGTAGAAGAAGTAGAATAATTTATTCTTTTCAAAAAAGTATATAGAGCTCCCTTGTTTAACAACTTGCGGAGCTTTCTTTGTTATATTATTGCAAAAATAAAATTTCCAATAGCCGCACAAAAATTCAATAACTTAATTCAAAAGCATTTACAAATATGAAAACCATCATTAATAGCCCTAAAGCCCCAGCACCAGTAGGACCTTATAATCATTCAGTACTAGCCAATGGCACCTTATATATGTCAGGTCAAATTGCTATCAATCATGCTGAGGGCAAACTTATAACAGACACCATCGAAGCTGAAACGCACCAAGTCATGAAAAATATTGGATATATCCTAGATGAAGCAGGTATGACTTATGAAAATATAGTAAAATGCAGTGTTTTTGTATCTGATATGGAAATGTATGGACGTATTAATGACGTGTATGCATCATACTTTAATGACGATACCGCACCTGCGAGAGAATTGGTAGAAGTTGCAAACTTACCAAAGTACGTGAACGTTGAGATAAGCTGTATTGCAATAAAATAGATTTAAAATATCATAATGCCAGTCAACTTAGACGCAAATTTCTGGGATCAAAAGTATTTAAATGATGATACTCCATGGAATATAAGAAAAGCATCGCCACCATTGACTGACTATATTGATCAATTAAAAGATAAAACGATAAAAATTTTAATTCCTGGAGCTGGGCATGCACATGAAGTTAACTATCTATTAGAAAAAGGCTTTAAAAACATTACAATATGTGACATTTCGAAAATTGCTATTTCAAAACTAAAAAATGTTGTGCCCAAAGATAGCGTAAAGCTTATAACTGGAGATTTTTTTGACTTAAATGGGCAATATGATCTCATTTTAGAGCAAACATTCTTTTGTGCCTTGGATCCGTCATTGCGCAAAAATTATATAAATAAGACATATGAACTATTAAATGATGGCGGTAAAATTGCTGGAGTACTGTTTGACAGGATTTTTGAGCAAAATGGACCGCCTTTTGGTGGCACCAAAGAAGAATATGAAAAATTATTCTTTGGAAAATTTAATATTCAAAAAATGGAAAAATGCTATAATTCTATTGGTCCGAGACATGGATATGAGTTGTTTTTTATATGTGTTCGATGAAGTTTTAGAAAATATTTAACACATTTTTTTTTGGATATATAAGTTTACTAGTCTATCTTGCGCTGTCTTTAAGACAATCAGAGAATTTTAATATTTAATTTACACCGTAAACCGCCTTCATTTTGAACCTTACACCATTAAAAATGAGTAAGCTAAAAAATCGTTATGTCGATATAGCAGTTTCTCTTGTCATCGCAACAATCATCATACTAAACTATAAATCTGAAGGGTTTAATTTTACAAACCTGACAGAAAAATCAGATAAAACCATTAGCCAAAAACCTTCAGAATATTTATACGGATTTAACGTGGATTCATTTCACATTGAAAAAAATCATGTTATAAAGAAGAATGAATTTTTTGGTAACATATTGAGCTCAAATGGATTAACTTCTAATCTTATTTTGTTGCTTGAACACGAAGCAAAAGATATATTTAACGTAAGGAACATAAGACCAGGACAAAAATACCACGTCATCAAGAAAAACGAATGTGATGATACCCCTGTAGCAATAATTTACGAACCAGATAGAATGAAGTACGTATTGTATGACTTTAGAGATTCGGTTCAGGTAAAATTGGTAGAAAAGGAAGTTCAGACTTGTGAAGAATTCGCTTACGGTAAAATAGAAACATCATTATGGAAAGCCTTAGAAGATAAAGGTATCAATCCAGGTGTTATCGATCTTATGGAAGATGCCTTATCAAGCTCTGTCGATTTTTACCACACAAGAAAAGGAGATGAGTTCAAATTAATATTTGAAAATCAATATGTAGATGGAGAATTAGTAGGAATGGGCAAATTAATTGCTGCTTGCTATACGAATGATAATGGAGAAAATTATTCCATGCTGTACAAGACAAAAGGTGAAGAAGGATATTTCGATTCAGAAGGTAGACCTGCAAAAAAAGCATTCCTAAAAGCTCCAGTGAAGTTTTCAAGAATATCATCAAATTATAATCTAAGAAGATTCCATCCCATCAAAGGTAAAACTATACCGCACCTTGGTACAGATTATGCGGCACCACACGGTACAGAAATTAGATCCGTATCTGATGGTGTAGTTACAGCTTCAGCTTACACTAGTGGGAATGGCAAATTTGTGAAAATCAAACATGACAATGTATACGAAACACAATACTTGCATATGTCAAGGTTTGCTAAAGGAATAAGACCAGGTGTCAGAGTAAAACAAGGCCAAACAATTGGTTATGTGGGTTCTACAGGTCTATCTACAGGACCACATGTTTGTTTCAGATTCTGGAAAAACGGCAGACAAGTAAATCATCTCAAAGAGAAATTGCCTACCGCAAAACCAATGAATGTGACAGAATTGCCACAATTCTTCAAGTTCAGAGACGAGATGGTCTTCAAACTAAATCAAATAAAAACGAAAGATGAAAGGATGGTAGCTAACACTAATAGTGATGGAACTATGATAAATCCATAATCTTTTGTTACACCTTCACACCAAAAAATTAATTCTCAGCATCTTAGTAGTGTAAATATTGTTATATATTACCTATGGTTGCTAATTTGGAACATATCATCAATCAATGTAAAAGTCAAGATCCTGACGCACAAAAAGTGCTTTATGATCTTTACAAAGATACATTATATGCTGTATGTCTCCGTTACATCAAGTCATCTCACGACGCCGAAGATGTATTTATTGATGCCTTTTACAAGATATTTACCAAAATCGACCACTTCAAGGGCGAAGGTAGTTTTGAAGGTTGGATGCGTAGGATTATGGTCAATGAATCTTTGATGTTTCTTCGAAAAAAGACCAATCTGCACCTTACCGTAGAACTCCCAGATAAAGAAATAGCTGACAGTCAAGAAGATGAAGATGACATGTCCTTCGATGACATAATGAAAGTTCTCGATGAATTGCCCGTAGGATATCGGACGATTTTTAATTTATACGTCTTCGAAGATATGAAGCACCGAGAAATAGCCGAAATGCTAGGAATCAGTATCAATACATCAAAATCTCAACTCATTCTTGCTAAAAAAAGATTGTACGAAATTCTTAAAAAAAAAGAAAATCTGACATTTAAAATAAAATAATAAAATGATCATCATGAACATAAATAATCAAACCGAACTTTACAAAAAAGCACTTGACCATAAATCAAGCCCCACGCCAAATGCATGGAATAGGATCCAAGAAAAATTAGGTCAGGATAAAAAAGTGGTTAAAATGCCATTAAGCAAATATATGTGGATTGCAGCAGCGTTTGTTACCATTTTGGGTGTGCTGACTATTTTTAATTCAGATAATATTAGTGCTAATGGCGCAGAATCAATGGTATCGAAGCAAGTATATTCAGAACAAATAGAAGTACTCGAAATCAATAACGAACCAGGTATATACGAGATACAAAAGCTAGCAGGATTAAAAGTGGCCTACAAAAAGCTAAGTGAAAAGAGTGGAATGTGATGGATATTTAAAAGAATATTAGTAAGATAAAGTCCTTAAATGTTAATACTAACTCATTTATTTGACTATGTCAATAAATGCCATTACATTTGTAGCAGATTCTTATTAACACCCTTAATTATTGGCAGATCTTACCCGATCTGCCATTTTTATTATGACAACAGACGACTTCGCAGATAAAAAAAAGAAATATTGGTCAAAGGAAGAAGCCATTATCAACATGCAAAAGTATTGTGCTCTTCAAGAAAGATGTCATCAAGAAGTCAGGTATAAACTTATAGAATACAGTATTTATGGAGATACGCTCGAAGAGATTTTGGCAGATTTGATATCTAATAATTTTCTTGATGAAGAGCGATTTGCAAGGACATTTGCTCGGGGTAAATTCAGAATGAAACAATGGGGAAGGATCAAAATCAAACAAGAATTAAAATTCAGACAAGTATCACCCTACTCTATCCAAGAGGCAATGAAAGAAATCAATGATAAAGAATATTTTCAAACGCTCGAGCAGCTTATCATAAAAAAAGAAAGAACGACAACCTTCAAAAACCAATATGACCGTATGAAAAAACTGACTGATTTTGCGATGAGCAAAGGGTATGAATATGAGTATATTGCTGAGATTGTTAAAAAGTAAATTATTAAATTTTTATTATTAAGTACAATAAGTTGACATAAGAAACGGTCTAAAAACCGATCCAATGTCTTTAAGCTATCTGATCAGGGTAGAAAAATTGAGCACGGGTAAAACTTCATTCACCCGTGCTGCAAGGAGACTCAAATCACTAATTTCCCAAATAAAAACTTATATGCTGCAAAATCTAATTACTTACTGCTGACAAACCTTTTGAGTGCAGGGCTTTGGTGGTTTTCATGAGTCTAATGAATTCTGCTCTATAACCATCTTTGTCTTTCCCACGAGCCTTATCGGCAAGTTCTATCATATCTTCATAATCTTTGTCTTGTACAGACCCCGAATTCCTGAGTAACAAACCTGCGAAGGCCACTGCGGTAGAAAATTGCACATCGCTATTGGATTTGGATATTTTTTGGGTATCGGTAGAAATTACTTGTTCCCATTTTTTACTTACGTCACTATCAGGAGCTTTGTATCTAAATTTTATGGTACCCAATTCATTAGCAAAAGGTTGATTTTCATTTGATTTTGATATTTTTTGATACTTAAGTTCATCAACATTTGACTTTTTATCTACTTCCTTACCCTTTCTAATGATTTCGTAGATGGAAGTCATTTGGTGTCCCATACCCAATTCGCCAGCATCTTTGGTATCATCATTAAAATCTTCTTTGGCAAGCATCCTATTTTCATAACCAACCAATCTGTAATATTGCACTGCGTCAGGATTAAATTCTATCTGAAATTTCACATCTTTGGCTAAGGTGTACATCGTTCCACCAAACTCACTGACTAAGACTTTCCCAGCTTCTTGAATATCATCAATGTATGCGTGATTACCATTGCCTTTGTCAGCTAGAATCTGCATTTTACTGTCTTTGTAATTGCCCATTCCGAATCCTAAAACTGATAAAAAAACGCCTGTTTTACGTTTCTCTTCAATCAAAGTCTCAAGACTTTTATTATCAGAGATGCCCACATTAAAATCTCCGTCTGTCGCTAGCACTACCCTATTATTTCCATCTTTGATGAAGTTTTGGACTGCTATTTCGTATGCTGTGATGATGCCTTCTGCTCCTGCTGTAGATCCGCCTGCAGAAAGTCTTTCTAGTCCTTCGATAATTTTTTGTTTCTCTGATGCAGGTGTAGATGGTAAAGCCACTCCAGCACGTCCAGCATAGGTAACAATGGCTACACGATCTTCAGGTCTCAACTGATCCAACAATAATTTGAAGGAAGAAATGACCAAAGGAAGTTTATTTGGCTCGTCCATACTGCCGGATACATCGATTAGAAAAACAATGTTTGAATTTGGCAAATCTTTGAAGTCTATCTTTTTGCTTTGAAGGCCTAAATGAAGTAGTTGCATATCTTCATTCCACGGACAATCGGTAAAAGTGGTACTAACAGCAATGATATCGTCTCCCTTTGGCGCAGGATATGAGTACTCAAAATAATTGATCATTTCTTCTATTCTAACTGCATCAACTGGTGGTTTCTCGCCATTATTGATAAATCGTCTCACATTGGCGTAAGCTGCTTTGTCCACATCTAGTGAAAAAGTAGAAAGTGCCTCATCAAGTGGACTGACAAACCGATTTTCTACGATCGCATCGTATGATTCAGTGTTTATTTCAGGTTCTGGTGTCGGTTCAATGATTTTTACTTCTTGATCCTTTTTAGTTTTATTATTCTCTTTACCTTTTTTTCCTTGAATTTCAGATTGTGGTATGAGATTGCCTGTTACCCTTACACCATCTAGAAAATAAACAGTTTCGTTCGCTCTAGAGCCTCTGATAGAAATATCACCGCCATCTCTACTCGATATACCTGCAGATCTAGCCGCAATTTCATTAACATTTTTGGTAGGCAGATTCCTAATTTTTTCTGAAGTGACAGTCGAGCCTTGAGTTGTATTGTCAAATTCAATTAGTGGAACTTTGTAAGCAATAACTTTGATTTCAGAAAGGGTAATATTATCAGACGATAAAGAAAAATTGACCACATTATTCCGTCCAGCTTTAACTACCACTCCTTGAATTTTCTGAGTCGCAAAACCTACATAACTGGCTTCGAAATCGTATGTGCCCGGTTGGACATCAGCAATCATAAAATTTCCATCAAGATCGGTCTCTGTTCCAGTAATTAACTTTCCATCACGAAAAATAGCAATGGTAGCAAAAAGTATGGGTTCTTCTGTATTTTCTGCATCCGTCACCTTCCCAGAAATAGTCGTTGGTGAATTACTTTCTACGTTGATATCAGATATCCAAAGCAAGGAGACCAATAAAAAGAGTTTGTTTATTACGGTAATCATAATCTAAAAATTTAAATGGTAAATAAATATGATCCAAATGTATAGGCTTAGCATTTAACCACTTGTCGCCATGGACAACATTGTGTTATTCATATCTAGGATAATTGAAATTAAGTCACATTCGCGACTTGTTTTGAAGTATACAAGCGTTCTAAACTGATAGACTTTCCATAAAAATCTTTCAAATACCAATTTACTTTATACCTTTGCCTTTATAATCTATGACGATTTGAATATTAATATTGGTGGGAATCTTTTGGAATTATTGCCAGAGAAAGCAGTTTTGATTCCATCAGAAAAAGTAATGATTATTGCTGATTTGCATCTTGGCAAAATAGAGCATTTCAGAGCTGCGGGAATCAATCTTCCTTTGGCCGCAGCTACCCAAACTGAAAATCGCTTAGTTGATTTAATCGAAAAACATCATCCTTCACGTGTCATTTTTTTGGGAGATTTATTTCACTCCGTGCAGAATCAGTCTTATAATACATTTCAGAATACCTTGTCATTGTTCAAAAACATTACTTTTGATCTTGTCATAGGTAATCATGACATTATGGATATGGAAGATTACACTAACCTAGGCATAACAGTATATGAAGAGCTGTTTATCAATGAATTATGGCTAACTCACGAGCCACAAGATGAAATAAAAAATGGTTATTACAATCTAGCAGGACACATCCATCCTGGCGTCACGCTCAAAGGAAAAGGCCGACAAAAAATGACACTACCATGTTTTTATTTTGGCATAAATAATGGTCTACTGCCCGCATTCGGATATTTTACAGGGAAAGCCATCATAAAAATTGAAAAAAAATCTGATATCTTTGCCATTGCCGAAGATAAGGTCTTTCGCATAAACACTGAATGAAGATAGTTCACACCGCAGACTGGCACATTGGTAAGATCCTTCACAATCAAGACTTACACGAAGATATCCATCTGTTTTTTGATTGGTTATTAGAATATATAAAGGAAGAAAATATAGATATTCTAATAGTATCAGGTGATATATTTGATCTGGCAAACCCTGCTAATCGAGATATAAAATCTTACTACCAAATGCTTTATAAACTATCACTGACGAAGACAAAAATCATTATCACGGGCGGAAATCATGACTCGGTCAGCCATCTAGATGCACCATCCCATCTGCTCGATGTCCTAAATATCGTGGTGATAGGTGGTGGCAGAGAAGACCGCCATGATATGATTATACCTTGCTTTGACAATACTGGACAGTTGGCTTGTGTGATTTTGGCAGTACCATTTTTAAGAGATAAAGACATCAGACCAACCATCAAAGCTTCTGAAATGAACTCAAAGTCGGATGCCATAAGTGAAGCAATTAAAAAATATTATGATGAACTGGTGGAATTGACAAATCATAAATATGGTTCAGAAATCCCAATAATAGCTATGGGCCATCTATTCATGCATGGTGCCATCACATCTGACAGCGAACGAGAGATACATGTGGGAAATCTCGAAGGTTTACAAAGCGACATCATTCATCCTGCCATTGATTATATGGCATTAGGACATATCCATAAACCGCAAACGATAGGCGCAAAAGGAAATATTCGATATTGTGGGTCTCCTGTTTTTTTAGATTTTTCAGAACAAAAAAAAAAAAAAAGAATTATCGTTTTAGAAATAGAAAACCAAAAGATAACAAACATTAAACCTGTTGCAATTCCAAAATATCGTGAACTTAGAAAAATAGTGGGGACATTATCCGAAGTAGAATCAGCACTCTCATCTTATCGAAATGAATATCCGTTATCAGCATTTCTAGAAATTGAAGTTATCGAAGAAAAAAAAGATATTTTAAAAATTCAAGCCTTGGACAATCTGATTAGTGGTATAGTAGGTGAAGAATTTAAAATTTTAAAACACAGAATTTCATTTCTAGAAAATCGAATTTCCACAAGCACACTCCAAGACGAAACAAAGACCATTCAGGAACTATCACCACTGGAAGTATTTAAATTAAAGCTGACTGAATATACTGAAAATGAGACCATTAATGATGATCTGATAGATTTATACATGCAATTGCTGGAAGAAATTAATGACTAAAAGCTAGAAAAATTATGAAGATTTTAAAGTTAAGATTCAAAAACATTCATTCTCTAAGAGGAGAACACGAAATAGATTTTACAAAATCGCCTTTTACGGAATCAGGCCTTTTTGCAATTACGGGACCAACTGGCGCTGGCAAATCTACTATCTTAGATGTCATCACACTTTCATTATTTAGTAGAATACCAAGGTTTGATGGAAAAATAACCAATACAGAAATTGAAAAAATAGGTTCTGTAATGACACATTTTACGGATGATGCCTATGCCGAAATAGATTACCAATGTAAAGACAGGTTTTATAGATCTACATGGAGTATATCAAAGACAAGCAAAGGTAAACTCAAAGATTACAATATGATGTTGTCCGTTTTTGATGAAGAATCGATGGTAACTGGCAGCTATATAGGTGATAAAAAATCAATGGTACCTACTGAAAATGAAGAGATCATTGGTCTAAATTATGAACAATTCATAAGATCAATATTGCTTTCACAAGGAGAATTTGCTAAGTTTCTAAAGTCAGACGAAAAAGAAAGAGCAAAATTACTAGAAGATATTACTGGCAGTCAAATTTATAGAATTATTGGCAAAAAAGTATTTGAGAAAACCAAAGCTAAAAGAGAAGAAATAGCTTTGATAATGAGAGATATAAATGGAATAATTTCTCTTTCAGAAGAACAAATAAATGAAAAACAGGAACACTTAATAAAAAATGTCGACATCATTGAGTCACACAAAAACGCAATCTTAGCGTCAACATCTGTTCTAAATGTTTTGCTAAAAAAAGATGAGCTACAATTAAAGCTTGAAAAACTAAATGTTGAGAAAAAAACAATCGAAGAAGCTAAAATCAACTTTGGTCCGAAGGATGAGAAATTGGCAAAACATCAAAATCTTAGCTTATACAGAAATGATATTGTATTAATTATAAATGAAAGTCAAAGATTAGAAAACCTATCAAAAGACAAATTAGTTTTATCTCAACAGATTGATAACCAACAATTAGCGTTAACAAAAATTTTAAGCGATGTCTGCACTTTTGTCCACACAGAAGTAGATCAAGAAAACCTAACTACAGTTATCAGAAAATTTGAACAAAATGTTTTACAGCTTGATACAGAATTAAAGCAACTTACTGAGGACGGTAGAAAACTGAGAACTAGGATTAACAGTTTATGCACAAATCATCAAAATATATATACAGCTACCATTCTAAACACAAAAAATATAGACGAACAGGTAGCATATGTGCAACTTCACATACATAAACTAAGTGAAAGCTTGAATTCGAACCTTGATGATATAAACCTACATGGTCAAATTGAAAGTTGTAGAGTTGACTTAGAAACAATAAAACTAAAATATAATGATGCGTTAAGAAGCGAAGAAGCAACAACTGAAATAGGAAAAATACAAAATGAAATATTACAATCTACAAATGATAAACAAGAGTTAGAAAAAACAGTACTTGAACTCTTAAAATTATTGGAAAATTTAGAAAGCGAAGTTTTAGTTCTAGAAAAAAAGAAAGAAGAACAAGTAAAAATCAGTAGTCTAGAAGATCATNATTGTAATATTGATTTGTTTTGTGATATCAATAAGATCAAAAATAAAAATATCATTATTGCTCTAAAAGAATACAAACTCCCAGTGAAATTATATAAATTTAATGGTAAAAGTATTCGATCTACTGTAGGTATCAAAGATAAAGATCTAGCAAAAAGAATAGAAGCATATAATGCGAAAGTCAAAAACTTGGGCATCAAACCTAAGAGTCACCTTACAAAAAATCTTTTGTGGGTACCTATAGAAGAAATAGAATGTTACTCAAATACGGAAGAAAAACAAATAGCCGATTCTAAAGAAGATGAAGCTCCAAAAACAGAAACATTAAAAAAAATAACTGAGACCAATAATGTTACTGTACTTTCTCCCACAACAGTAATGAAAAGAAAGGGAATCAAAGAAATCAAAGTGCCTTTAATGGGTCCAGAATATGAAATAGTAAACATAGAAGACTTCAGCCTAGAAGGACAAGTTTACTACATCATAAGTGGTCACGGTGGTCCTGATCCAGGAGCAGTTTGTAAAGATTGTCCCAAAATGATGTGCGAAGATGAATACGCTTATGATGTTTCGCTGAGGCTTGCACGCAATTTAATGCAACATGGTGCTACTGTACATATGATCGTACAAGATGAAAATGATGGAATCAGGGATGAAGAGCACCTTAAATGTGACAATGATGAAAAACTTTTAGGTAAAAGTGTTATTCCCCTTAACCAAAAAAAGAGATTGAGAGAAAGAGCAGAAAATGTCAATGCTTTATATAGAAAATATAAGAAAAAAGGTGTTAAAATCCAAAAAGCAATAGAGATTCACGTGGATTCGAGAAATAAAAACACTAGACAAGATGTGTTCTTCTACTACAATGCCAATAATAAAGCTAGCGAAAAACTAGCAAATACAGTACAGGAAGTATTCGAATCAAAATATGCTCAACATCAAAAAGATCGCGGATATCAAGGATATGTAGAAGGTCGTGGTTTATATATGGTAAGAAACCTTGCACCTACTACCCTATTCGTAGAACTTGCTAATATCACCAATGAAGAAGATCATAAGAGACTAGTTAAAAATTATAATAGACAGGCACTAGCTAATTGGCTTTTTGAAGGTCTTAGAAAGTAGAATAAAGTTAAATAAAGTAACAACATATAACGGGAATATTAGATAAAAATCTGGTATTCCCGTTTTTTTTTGGGGAAAAACTACAGTCTACCATCTAAGTTAATAGCTTCGATGATCTGTTATTTATTTGATGATGTTGTGATTTGGATATCTTGCGACTCGTCCTTTGAAGTTTCAAACTACAACGATCAATTATCTACTCCTATTCAGAACATATTTGATTTTTCAAATTAAATACCTTAACTTTGTATTATTAAATAACATTTTACATGGAGACCATTATCATTGACAGCACAGACAGTACCACTACAGAGAAGATCAAAGATTTTCTAAAAGGACTGAATGTCACTTTCAAGACTAAAAAGAAAAAAGAAAAACCATATGATCCTGAATTTGTCAAGATGGTATTGGAAAGAGCCGAAAGTGCAAAAAATGGAAATACAATCACATATGATGATAAATTGCACAAAGAGTTATTTGGATGACGAAGTATATTGTTAAATTTGAAGATAAAGCTCTTCAAGATATCAGAAAAATTACAAAATCTGGTAATAAATCAGATAAAAACAAACTTGAAAATATCTTAGAAGAATTGAAATCTCATCCATTCATTGGTTCTGGTCAGCCCGAACAATTAAAACACAAATTATCTGGATATTGGAGTAGAAGGATTAATAAAAAAGACAGACTTATCTATCAGGTGATCGAAGAACCTGATAAACTAGTGGTCATTATTTCTGCACTTGGGCATTATTAAATTAACCCTTTTATCATTTCCAGACATTTTTCTAATTCAAATATTGCTACAAACTCATTGGCACGATGTGCTTGTGCAATATCACCTGGACCACAAATGATGGTTTCAAATCCACCTTGTGAAAACTGACCAGCTTCTGCAGCATAAGCAACTGTTTGAACACTGTTGTTTCCTGTAATTTCATTAATAATTTTCACAATAGTTGAATCTTCTTCGGTGCTCAATGGTGGCACAGGTGGATGATGTTCTTTTGTGACAATTTTTGCACCTGTAAATTTTTGTTGAAGCTCTTTTTCTAAACTGATACAATACGTCTGAAAATCTTTCAAAACATGATCTATACTATCTTGTGGAATTACTCGTACATCCCATTGA